>JBBYHO010007765.1:9943-49765 GCA_038382025.1 Adansonia gregorii
TATTGCGAACAATAATGCCAAAAAGCTTTTTAAATAATTTTGGGGATTGCAAATTAGGCAATTAGAACCCAAATATTGGTTATGTACTCTCATGTAAAACAATATTTTGTAAAAACTTATTTCATTTATCGTTTGTAGAGGTAAAAGTAGAAGATGAGCAAAGTTATTAGGATGGCATATGTCTCTTAAAATATATTTTAAAAAATAAATAAAACATGTGACAATCATTTAATTGAGTTTAAAAACTTTATTATCTATGTATAAAAATTGAACTCTTTTGTGAAAGGAAATGGTAAGTTGCAATTTTATATATCAAAGTTATTAGGATGACATATGTATCTCAAGACACATTTAAAAGTAAGAAATATATGTGACAATTATTTAATTATGTTAAAAAAATTTATTATATATGTATTAAAAATAAACCCCTAAGTTGTAATTATTTTTAGTACAAAAAAGGTTACAATCTTTGAATACGAGAAAGAATCGTAGATGTAGGTATAGACACCTTATTTTGTTTGGGCCAACATTTAAGGCATCATAAGTCATCATTTGAGGCATCACCAGAGTCACTCAAAGGAGCAGGGATTAGTTTCCTACCTTTTTCAGCCAAGGTAAAGGGTTTGGAAAGTCAAAGATATAAAAATCCATATTTTTGGACATAGGTCTCATATATGGCCACTATGCATTGATACAAGGCTCCATGTCATTAAAATTCCAAAACCTTACTATTTGTATTGATACACAAAGGCCTAGTATTGATACATTGGGTGTGGTATTGATACAAGGATGTTTGCATTGATACAGGTTTTTTCGTAGCTAAAATTGTGATTTTTTGCCAAAATGTATCAATACACAAGTGGAAGTATCAATACAAGCCTTATGGTATCGATAAAAATCATGTAGCATCGATACGTTTAGGAATTTTTTGTTCTTGGTATCGATACACAGCTTTTTGTCTCAAGACTATAAAGCAAACTTGTTCTTTATATTGATACCAAGCCATTTGTATCGAGACATAAAGCAATTTATGGCCACCTTTGGGACATTTTTCTCCTTTCATGCCATGACATCAAAACTTGAATTTAGCCACAACTTTACCCTAAAAATCATTCAAAACCAAACTTAATTTCATACAAAACATGCTATTTCATTTCAGGCTTTGAACATTGGATTAACATATTTTGAAAGGTCCATTAAGCTTGGCATAAAGGCATTTCATAAGAAAATAAAGCTTGATGAAAGACAAAGGTGAGATTACTCATTTAATCAGCCCGTGCATGGCTTTCTTTGTTTGTGAGAACCAACATTAACCAATCAAATGCTGAATGCTTAAATGTCTTATATGCTCTCTTTGCTAGGTCATTTTGGTAGTTGAAATTGCTCCCTATATGATCTAATTTTCTTAGTCAGCTGAAAGAAGATTAACAACATTTTACATTAGCCTTTAAAAACCTTTGGCTCTTTAAAAAACTCTGTTCTCGTAGCTTCCCTTCCATCCTTCCAAAAACCCTTCAAAAGCCTTTCATTTTCCTCATTTATACCTTCAAAAGTTCCACTTCATAGATACCATAACTAAAAACTTCTTCTTTTCATTTCTTGCTAATCTTTAGCAATAAAAAGGAAGAAAGTGACTACAAAGTTACTTGGTTTGTTGCTTAAAGACAAAGCTAGGAATTTAAGTCTTTTTTAGCTATATTTTCCATCTTTTCTCCATTTATTTTTTGTTTTTCTTCATTTTCATCATCTTAGTAAGCCTCTATGTTTCCATGATGCCATTAGGATTCTTATGCATTATTATGGCTTTGTTCGTGGCCATATTAGAATTTTTGTTAATTTTTTTAATGCCTTGGTGTTATTTGGATGAACTAAAATGCCATATCTCTTTTTGACATTAAAACAACCCCTGTTCATGCATCTTTGCTATGTTTCCTTCCATTTTTACATGCTTATTTCACGTATAAATGTTCATTCTAGCATCCTTTGATTTTGCTTTTAGATGCATTTTCAGTATAATTTCTTTGTTGAAATGTATGGATAACTTGCTATTTTGAATGTTTGCTGATGTTTGATGTCTTTACCATTGTCAGTTTATTATATGTTTGCTAAATGCCTCTACAATTCTGGCACAATTTTGTTCTAAAGAAAAACCCCAAGTCCATACTAACCTCAATCAATAAGGATTACCATTGTTTTAATATTTTAAATATATCAGTCCTCCACTCTTAGGGATATATTAAGCATATGTTTGGATTCAAAGTCTTATTAGGAAAAATTTATTTTGTTTTTGAGCTTTACAAAAATAAAAAAAAATGTTTTCAAGTGTTTGGCTAAAGTTTTGTTTTAAGCCATTCATTGTGACTAATGGCATGCAAAGCAAGTAGTTCTTTGGTCTAATCTCTGGGATTTGGATTAGTCTATTACTCCACTCCATAGACCCTTAATGGTTAGACATTCGTATGTCTGACACTTTGACACATGAACAAAACAGCTTAGATCCAAATAAACCCCTATTTCAGTATTGATAACATTATGTTCCCAATTTGAAAAATAATTTTCAAACCTTTAATTTTTTTGAATTTTTAGTATTTTTCTTTAAAATATATTTAAATTATATTTCCAATATTACCTTGTTTGCCTTTAGATCATTTTGGATAAGGGAGTTATGAATTTTTTGACCTTTGCTATCTGAAACCCCTGAATCTATGATATACATTCTATTTAGGCCATTTCACACATGAGATGATTTTTTTTGGATTTTTAAAATATTTTGCCCAAAATCTACTTTAAAATTCCTTTTCAAGAATGATATTGTTTGTGATTTAACAATTTTGAATGAGTCTCGAGCGATTTTTTGAAGTTCAATGCTCTTCATCCCCTACATGTGCTGCCACTGTTGAATCAAGCCTAACTTCAAAAATTAATTCCAATAGAAAAATGATTAATTCTTATCAGGTTATCTTTTAATGGTATCTCAGTTGCCACCAAAAACCTTTTGTACCAGCTCAAAATAAATTTGGGAAGGGTGATTGAGCTATGTTATCCCCTATTTTTAAACTTAAGAAAAATCAAATGAATTTTCTCGAACTGGTTCTTTAAGTCATGCTTATAACTTGAAATGTATCTGATTAGTTTCCCATGAAGTCATGTGTCATGACAGAAGTCCCACTAAGCTTGAATTAAGGCCTAAACACTTTTCAAAATTAATTTTCATTTCCAATTTAAATTATCTGGTTTTAATCTTAAAATCTATATTTTCATAAAAAATATAGAAAAAATTCAATTTTCAAAAGTCACTTGAACTTGTCTTTATTAAGGGGATACATCAACCTTGTTTTCCTGAGGTGATATTCTTCTAAAAGAATGCTCCAACCCTGTTTTTCAAAATTTCACAAAAATCCAAGTCTTCACTTCATCATGCTTCCCTGAATCTTTTTTACCAAAACCTTTTTTCCATGCCTTAAGCAGCCATTAAGTCCCAATGCATCTCAAAATTATCAATTTAGTTATTCCACAATAACCGAGGTCAATTACCAAATATATCCTAATCATCCTTCCTTTTCTATGTTTTTTTTAGTTCCTATTGTTAACGTAATATTTATTATGTTTTTTTATGTCTTAACAACATGCTTTTTTCTTCCGTGATGATGTTACATCCATGCTTTAGAGTCAAATTTTATAAAATCTAAGGCAATGTTCTATGTCGGTATCCTTCCAGTACTCGACATAAAGTATCATTTTCTAAATAAATCTAGAGATCATTTTACTAAAACCTCTTTGTTTCTCCTCCTTTTTGGGTTGCATAGAGAGGTACAAACTTAATTTTGCTATGAAAAACCTAGATTGAATCTTTTTTGAGGATTGCATCATAAAAAGGGGATTACATATAAATAATAACAATATATATAAATTGAAACTAGGATAATTTTAGTTAGATGATAACGATTTATGGTTTAAGATGGGTGCTAATCCTTCCCCATGCATAACTGATTCTCAGACCTTTTTGTAGTTCACAAACTCACTATTTTAAGTTATAACTTGGAATCACCGATTTTAATAAGTGTTCGGTCATGCCTAACCCAAAAATGATCAATGATATCTTCAAGTTTTGGCTGATTTGAAGCATCGTTCAAGACCAGTTGGCTAATTGTTTCTTCCTATAGGCCCCTTCTATACTTTCACCTTATTATGCCTAATTCAAATCTCGATCAAAGGATATCTCAAAAGACACACCATATACTTTTAAGTCATATGCATTACCATCTAAGTGATTCTAGTGTTTTACTGGGTGTACGTCACAATAGCTTGGCAATTTTGTTGGGGATCTATTTTAAAGAGTTAGGCCTACAACTAGCTAAAATTTATCTAGTTTTCTGTTTCTTCATTTTTTTGGTCATTATTTAGTTAGTCCCTTTTCTTTATTTTTTTTGCATGACATTTATTTGCCATTATTTTGCATACTTGTTTTTTTTTCTTATGATTGCTAAAGATTCCTTGGGCCTAAAAAAATAAAAATGACAATTCTTTTATAATGGTAATAAGGAGTAAAACAAAAAAGGTTTGATTATTTCCCTGACACATATCATGTAGAGTCTCTACTGTATTTTTTGCGGAGTAAGATTAGCACCTTTATTAGGTGGAAGTAACCTAATTATCCCCTTTGCTATTTCTTCCTTACCTATGGGCTAACAATATCTTTTGAGATGTAAATTACTTATGCTTTAGTGGTATTCTTTTATTTGTATAGGCATAGGGAAATACATCCACCTAAATTGAACCTATTCCAAAAAGCCTGCAATAAGCTTAGAATCAGTGTGCCTCAGCTATCTGTATTAGATGAAAAAAGATTTTGGAACCAATTTAAAGTTAACCTAAGAGCCAAACCATGTTGAACCATACCAAACTACTGCTAGATTAACCTGGAGAATAAGACACTTCTGAAACACTATTTATCTTTTACTCCTCTTTATCATTCATTGCTATGTAGTTAATGATGAACAAACATCATTGCCAACGCATATGCTTTCCACCTTGGATCATGCCATTTGTTGCAATAATATTATCAAGGCATATTGTTATGTTATCCCACCGATGGTTAACACCTATATTTATTTCTTTAAGAGATAACATTTGAATGTTGTTCCATAACATCCTATTCAAGGCTCGGTATCACCTTTTAGAGAATAAAACTCATTTGGGTAAGACTTTTACTATTTAACTGATGGCTTAATGCCATTTAACACTAGATAATGGCAAGTGAACATTATTGCCTATATCCGCAAACCACTATGCTGTCCTAATGATGGCTTGACAATAACTTGTAATCGGATAGTGACATGTAAATTGTCATTATCTTGGGAGATAATTTTTATCTCAGTGAGAAATCATCAAGATAACTCTAACTAGATGCACCATTATGTTGTCTACATGAGTTTAGGGTTCGACAGGTGAAATGACAAATACCTGTGGCTTTTCTATGCTTGCCCTAAGGCGTCATCAGCTACTTGGCATTTTTGTTCCATGATTTATTTCTTATCTTGATGTGTTACTAACTTAGCGCTTTTTGTTGTTGTCTTTCCTGAATACATCATGTCATCTCATATCATCTCAAGACAATTGGTTCCAAGGTCAGTGTTCATAAGAAAGCATCTCACCATGGCATAAGTACCAAAAAAAGGTCTAAAAAATTTTAAGACCATCCAAGCCAAGTCAAAAAAAGAGTAAAGACAAAGTGAGGATAGTCTTTAGCCTGGATATGTCTCAGAGGTTTTAGAGTGGGCTGAAATGGTTTTCAGACAGTTTAGTCTTCCAGATTCGATAGATATATAGGGTAATTAGGCTGAGACTGATAAGACACTTTTCACAAAAAAGTTCTAGAGATGTTGCTTTATTTGCTCAAGTTCGAATTAGGCATAGACTGTTAAGGGTTGCCATATAGTCTTGGAATCTTATGTATAGGTGCTTCACTTTCAATAGATAAGATTTGGTTACTATAGTAGAAGAATATGTGGCCATGCTTAATTTTTAAAAAGTCCAAGTTGATAAGATCTACTTGAAGTCAACAAAGCCTATACCTTTCAAGAAAAAGCTAGCCAATGTACTTAAAGTCGAAAAGGATCGGGTAGAATCACATGTAATTCAATTAACAAATAATGCATGCGTCATTTAAGATAGTTTTAATCTTCCATGAGCACTTAGTCAAACAAAAGAAAGATTATGGATGCCTTTACACTAACAATCTATGGCTTAATCATATTTTCGAGAGCTTTGGGACATATAAAGGTTGTCATAGTGGACATTTGCTTTAAGTTGAGTTGTAGCATCAATCTTGCTCCTGCCATCTTAATAGAGACTATTTGATCATTAAATTTTAGGAAGAAAAAGGTAAGGTACATTTCACTGAATGTTCATTCTTCTTTACATATGGTTTTGGAGTGACTATAAGATACCAAAAAGGATCAGTGGATTTTGAAGTTCCAAAATGTAAACATCGAAGAGGTGACTTGGATAGTTCCATGGATCATCTTAGGCCTAATTATGTACAAATCTAAGTCATATCAGTGGGTATCACTTAATAGATTGTTGGGAAGCATCAATTATGTCTTGCTTATGGCTTTATAGTAGTTTAACTGTTGATAGTTTTTTCCCATCAATCATGGGCTTAGAGCACTAGATTTTGAATACAGAAGGGATAACTACATAAGCAAAGTGCAAAAGATATTTTATGCATGGCAAAAGACCTATAGTATCATGCTAAAATAGGAAAAAATATTGACTCTAGCCTATGAGGATTGGATAGCCTCGCAAGGTAATGATAGCTTGCTGTTATCCACTTAGAGTCCCTCACATGCTAGTAGGTGACTTTCCATTCGAGATAGAAATTTTAAAGCAAGAGTTTGCATAAGAAAGAGGCACCTTCACCAAAGAAATCTATTAGTTGCAAGAAAAAAGAGCTAATAAGAGCATGTGTTAGGTTAAAGAATGGCAGATACATGACCTTATTAAAATGAAAAATGCCAGTGATGAAGACCTTTAAGACCTGAAGAAAGACTACATAGCACTTTAGAAGGCAAAGAAGTAGTAAAGGGCTAGCAAATCCCAGCTAAATAAAAGCTGAACCATTTCTTTTGCCAATGACCTAGAGACTTGAAAAGCCAAAGCAGAGATAATTGTAGAAGAACTTATATGGACCCTGCTAGTGCATTGGTTTATTAGAAGAAAAGCAAAAGTTTAACATCTAAAATATAAATTCTTTACAAAGGAAAGGTTGAAAATGAAGCTCTGATGGCTAAGGAATTAGAGCATGCCTTTCAAGGCCAGCAAGACTAGGTTGAAAGGTTATTAAGGTTCTTTGAAGAATTATGCCAAAATTAGATCTCAGTCACTTAAACTTGATTAGAGTTTAGGGAATATTTCTAAGGTCTTATTGAGTAGATTCATAAGGCTTAAACTAGGGCAGATGGTATGATCAATTAGCTAGATCCACAAGCTGAGACTTCATCCCTATAAGAGATAGTGGGCAATAATTATTGAACTTTTTGGAACTTGTAATCAAACAATGTAATCGCATGTGATACTTTCAAATTTAACTACTTCCAAACTTGATGGATTGTAACTTATGCTTTATTCAAATAAAAAATACTTATTCTAAAGCTGTTGCCAAAATCCAACTATCTCTTGTATTTGGATGCATAATTTAATTTATTTCATCATGTTTTTTGCATTTACATAAGACTGTTACTTGCACATGATTACATCTTGATTCATGCATACATCATATTCATCATATCAAAATAAATCTAATCCAATCACTCTAAAGTGTGAAGGTCGTTAAAACATGGAATCAGATATTCAACACTAGTATAGCACCTATTTGCATCAGAAGGCAATGGAGAATGATCACTAGGCCGTATTAAGAGGCTTGAAGTCATGCATCAAGAGGCTCAAGAGCAAATTCTCCCCAAGATCAATGAACTACAAAATCAAATCAAAGAATTGACAAGGCTATTGGCTACTGCTCTAAAGGATAAAAGGCTAGCAAGCGCCACTGACAAGGGTAAAGGACTAGCTAACCTTAAGGCTAATTTGAATGGAGGTACTAAGGCCACCCATATTTTTGAAATGGCATCTCAAGAAAAACCATCCTAGATAGCACCAATTTCACCTACTCAACCATTCACATATAAACCCAGCAATTACCTCACATTTGGTTTAGGGATATCACGATGCGAACATGGGATCGTCATTTGCAAATCCTTTGGTCCTAGACCTTGACAAATAAGTAGAGTAGGAAAAAACAACTGGCTCCAAGTTTGTAAAGGCTGTTAAAAGTGAAATTAAATACAAGTTGTTGAAAAAGTGCCTTAGGGTCGTAGAGGGAAATGAGAAGTTTGGAATCATGGATGCCGAATCCTTAGGTCTATTTTCAAAACTTGTCATCCTACTTAAATTTAAAGTGCCAAATTTTGATAAATAATATGGGACCATATATCCCATTGCGCATATCTGCATGTATTGTTGAAAGATGGCTAAGCATGAAGACAATGAGAAACTAATAATACATATCTTCTAAGATAACCTAATTGAGGTAGTTACTCGTTGGTACATAGTACTTAACCCAACTAGAAATCAATCATGCATAAATCTAGCTCACATTTTTCTTGATTAGTACAAACATGTATCTAATTGGGCTCTAGATTGTTTCTCTCTATTGAACATGGAAATGAAAGCCACTAAAAGCTTTAGGTAATACAACTAGAGGTAACGAGAAAAGGTAATCAAGGTTCAACCACCAAGATCCTTACTATGAGAAGTTAATAGGGAATGCCATGAAGAACTTCATTGATATGATGATATTAGGCGAAATGATCAGCAACACTATAAAAACTCACAATATGTCAAGAAAAGAATCCACCAACTTGACTAAGAAGTCTACAGCCAAGAAAAAAGAGAAAAAAGCAAATGCTAGAACTAGTGAGAGCCTAGCTAAACTCACCCGAAACTATTATTCGATGCCGCACATGTGCTTTTTTGGGATTCAACCTATACGTAACAATCCCATAACTTGTACATTCCATTGGATTTAACCCATGAATGAGTATTTCACCAAATTCTATCTAGAACACCACTTAGAATGCTTAAGCCTACAACTAAAGCAATACTAGAGTGCTTAAAAATCAATGGGCACCTTGGGAGAGGGAACATTTTAAACCATTTTCTACTTTTACAAGAAGATCTATGCTCACTTACTAGCAAGTCAAATAATAGCTCCAATGTTTATAATCCTAAGATCACCTCCTTACCCCAAGTGGTATGATAAAAACATTTGGTGTGAATATTTTGCCAGAGCAAAAATGACATAGCATAAAAAATTGCACCCTTTTTAAGAGAAAAGTTCAAGACCTACTAGAAAAGGTATGATTAAGGTCGAGTAAAGGGTAGTACCTAGCGTTGGGGTTAATTTTCTTTCAAGCGATGCGAAACCAAGAGTAAACATTATGATTGATAGAAAGAGTTGCTAGTCAAGAAAAACATTGAAGAGGTTAATATGTCAATAAGTAAAGTATAAAAAGCTTTATAAAGATTGAGCTAGTGTTAGAAAGTCGATATTGAGATGAATAAACTGTCAAATCCTATTGTTGCCATTATGAACAAGGGCATTCTTTACTGCATTGTTCAAAATTCCTAGAATTAGTCTAAAGTATATGGACAGCTTGAAAATTAAATTTTTTGAGGAGCATGGCAAAGACATGAAGGCTTCTATCAATGTCATAGAAAAGGGTGAGAGAAACCCTCTTTATGAGATTGGAAGGCTGTTGGTCCTATTTGTCAATCAACTAGATAATGAAGTTGCTCTTATTCAACCTATGCAGAGGATGATTTTCCAACTCCCATCTACTTTTCCTTATATGGAAAACAAAGCAGTGATATGGAAATATGAAAGCAAGGTAGTAATGACTAGGAAATCTAGTAAGCCAACAGCTATCATTGACCTCATGGGTTTAAGCCATCTAACTTATAGTGGTAGATGCTATGCCCTAGTTGCACCTAAAGTTCAAATCAGAAAAGAGAGTGTTCCTTCAATAACTTAAACATCAAAAGTGGTGATGAAGTGATCAAGCCAAAAAATGGTTAAAGAATCAATGAACGAGAAAAAAGCTATTTCTCAAATTCATTAAGCACGGTGAATATAGCATCATCGATTAGTTAAACAAGCAACCCATTAAGATAACTCTGTTATCATTGTTTTTAAGTTTCAAAGGTCATAAGAATTCTTTATTTAGGGTTCTGAATAAAGCCTGTGCCTACTTTACATTCTGATAGGCTAATTAGATTGCTTAGTAACATTACTGTGAATAATTACATATCCTTACTGATGATGAAATAATCTATGGAGGCAGGGGGAATTCAAAGCTCTCCACATCGCCATCTATTATAAAGGAAGCATGTTGCCAAAAGTTCTTATTGATAGCGGATCAACCCAAATGTAATGCCCTTGACATTCTTAAACAAACTTCTCATTGATGTGTCCCATATTAAACATAGTCGCATGATTGTGCAAGCATTTGATGGGACATGCAAAGAGGTTGTTTGGAACATCACATCTTGCTTCAAATAGGGCCATACACGTATGAAGTAGATTTTCATGTGATAATCATTGCTCTATGATACAATTGCCTATTGAAGAGACCATGGATTCACTCAACAAGGGTAGTATTATTTTTTTACACCAAGAGTTGAAATTTATCATAAAGAACAAGGTTGTTAGCATCGGGGGAAAGAAAACATCATGACTACCATTTCACTGATGCTCTTTATATTGAGCCTAATGAGAAAATACTTCTTCTTTCCAATCATTTGAGTTGGTTAATGCCACTTAGGTCAAAAAAAGGTTGCCAATGGTTAAGCTTCATATGTCAAGGAATACTTTTATGGATCTCAAGTTGATTATCGACAAAGAGGCTCAAGTTGGAAAGAGATTAGGGATGTACTTACAAGGTATGTTGGAGCCCTCACGGTTGTTGGCATAATTGACTAGAGAGGCTTATGATTTAATCCTAATGCCCAGTTATTGAGGAAACAAGCTCAAAAGGCAAGAGAGAAGCAAATGGCCCATCTACAGGGTCATGATTCAAAATATGAACCGATGGTGTTTCCACCGCTCTAAGAAAGCTTTTGTACATGAAGACACATCAATCTAAATTAGGAAAGAACTACCAGATTTAACAATGTAATTGTCATCTTGAGCAAGGCATTCAAAGATGTCTCTATCATGGCAATTGATGAGCTAGAAACATTAGCAATGAACCATGAGACCAATATGTGCCCTCCAAGATTCTTTTTGAGCATTTGGACTAAAACAAAAGTTCTTGTACTATTTAAATCTAATTTGAAGTAATGCTAAGAACCAAACTTACATATTTTTGCCCAAGAGCATTATAAGGCACTTTGTGTTGGTGTACTTTTATTAATTATTAATGAATACGACTAAGCATAATGCATTTCATCTTTTGTGTCCATTTATATTCTTCATTCCAGTCCTTAGATTTTTTTATACATATTTTTTTCCTATGTTATTCTTCATATTTTCTAGTACCCAAATAAAAATGATAGGAATGTTCACATTGAGATCTTAAAAGTTGATTTTAGGCAACTGATCTATGCTGTTGAGGTCAAATCTAAGAGAGATTCTGAGGAAAGCCCTATACCTGATTTTTTTAGGTTAACTGAAAAGAAAAGAAATAAATCATGCCTCATGAGGAACCCACTAAAACCATGGATGTAGGGAATAAGAAGATCGAAAAGAAGTCAAGATTGGAACTTTAATAAACTCATTAACCCAACTTGAATTAATCAACTTTCTCCAAAGATATTGGGATTTATTCACGGGTCCTACCAAGACATGCCTAGATTGAACACTGACATAATGGTTCATAGACTTCTTTTAAAACAAAATGCAAATCCATGCAACAAAAGCTTATGAGAATGAAATCCAAGGTACTTTTGAAAATTAAAGAGAAAGTAAAGAAGCAACTCGGTGAAGAATTTCTTGAAGTAGTTGAATATCCTAAATGGGTAGCCTATATGGTCCAGGTCTTGAAAGATGACAATAAGGTTTAGATGTGTATAGATTATAGGGACTTAAATTGAGCTAGCTTTAAAGATAACTTCTCTTTGCCTCACATTAATACCTTAGTAGACAACAATGCCAAAATTCCTAATTTTGCTTCATAGATGGATTTTTAGGCAACAATTAGATTAAAACGGCACCCAAAGACATGGAGAAAACCATATTTGCGACCATGTAAGGTATTTTCTGCTATAATTTCATGCCATTTGGACTCAAGAACGCCAGGGCAACTTACCAAAGAGCAACAATGATGTTTTTCCATGACCTCATACATAAAGAGATAAATAGCTATATGGATAATATGATAACTAAATCCCCAAAGAAGAGTGAGCATGCTACCAATCTCTGAAAACTCTTCAAATGATTGTGCAAATACCAGATTAAAGTTAACCCTACTAAATGCACCTTTGGTGTTACCTTCGATAAGCTATGAGGCTTCATTGTTAGTAAGCAATGATAGAGGTTGACCCTAACAAAGTCAAGGATGTCCAAAACCTTTTGCCACCTTATGCCCAAAAGAAAGTGAAAAGTTTTCTTAGGAGACTGAACTATATAGCCCATCTCCTGGTTATCTGATAAATGAGATCTAACATTGCATCTACTCTGAAAATAGAACCATTCTAAATGGAATGATGAGTGCCAAAAAGCCTTCAATAAGGTCAAGCATTACTTATCGAGCCCATTAGTACTTATAACACCCGTGCTTAGTTTACCTTTAATCTTATACTTATTAGTTTTCGGCAAGTTTTATAAGTTATGTTCTAGGTCAAGATGATGAGCCAAGAGAGACTGAACAAGCTATCTACTACATAAGCAAAAGGTTCATGAAGTGTGAAAATAACTATTTCATAATTGCGAAGTTATGCTACGCTCTAGCTTAGACGGCTCAAAAGCTAAGGTAATACATGCTATATCACACTACATGGCTAATCGCCAAACTTGATCTTATCAAATACCTATACAAGGCCCCTACTTTATTAAGAAAGTTGGTTAAGTGGAAACTCTTACACTTTGAGTATGATACTATTTCTGTGAGCCAGAGAGCCATTAAGGGCAATATAATAGTTGAATTTTTGGCAAGCTAAGTTGAAAAAGATTATAAGCCACTAGATTTTAAATTCCTAAACGAGGACCTAATGTGCATATCTAAAATAAAAGATGCTTTCAATCATAGACACTCTTAGAAAATGTAATTTGATGGAGCTATAAATGTATTGGGCATGGAATTAGGGCTATTTTGATATCACCCAATGAAAATTATTATCCTTTCACCGTTTGTCTAAACTTTCATTGTACCAACAACATAACTGAATATAAGATGTGTTATGAGGCTCTAAGTGGGTATCAAAGGGCATAAAAACTTTACAAATGTATGGAGATTCTACTTTGGTAATCTACTAGCTCTGAAAGGAATGGGGAACTCGAGTTGCTAAGCGAGTCTAGCATAGGAAGTTAATCTTTGAATTAAAATAATAATTTGATGAAATTAGCTTTTAGCATTTACGTTGAAAAAAAAAACCAAATGGTTGATGCTCTAGCTAGCTTAGCCTCTATGTTCAAAGTAACTTAAGAGTCAGAGGTTACATCTATCCAGATGAGTATCCATGAAACTCTAGTGTATTACCATAACGTAGAGAAGGAAAAAGATAGTCTACCATAGTAACATGACATTTTTTAGTACATTTAGGATCAACAATACCCTGAGCACGCTACTAAAACTGATAAGAGAACCATCCAAAGACATTCCACAAATTTCATTTTGGATAGTGAGGTCCTATATAAGAAAGGCTGGGATCAAGTACTACTCTGATGCATAAATACCTCTGAAGCCAAGACAATTCTAGAAGAGGTTCATAAAAAAATGGTGGCACATATACCAATGGTCACATAATGGAAAAACAAGTCATAAGATCTGGTTATTATAGGTTGACACTTAAAAAAGACTGCATTGACTATGCTTGGAAATGCCACGAGTGCCAAATCTATACAAACAAAATCCATGTCCCAACATCACTCTCTACACTTCCTGATGGCTCCATAACCTTTCTCTATGTGGAGCATGGACTTGATTAAACCCATCACTCTTAAGAATTCGAATAGGCAACATTTCATCTTAATCGCCATTAATTATTTCACTAGATAGATAAAAGTAGCTTTATATGCTAATGTAACTAAGTTTATTATGTGCAAGTTTGTGAAACGGGACATCATCTACTGATATGCAGTCTCTAAGTAGACCACCACGGATAATGTGCACAAGAACAAAATGATGCAAACAGTGTGTTCTTAATTTAAAATTTAGCAATAAAACTCAATGCCATACTACTCAAAAATAAATGGAATGGTCAAAATGACTAATAAGAACATCAATATAATAGTAAATAAAATGACTGAAACTTTTAAAGATTGGCATAAGAAGCTGCCTTTTGCGTTGTATGCCTACCGTATAGCAATTCAAACTTCCATGGATGCTACCCCATTCTCCTTAGTCTATAGGATAAAAGTTGTTATACCGTTAAGGTTACTCCCCTCACTCAGGGTCTAAATGGAATCACTACTTGATGAAGCTAAATAGGTCAGGAATCGATATAAGCATTTTAATCTTATTGACAAGAAAATGGTCTAAGTTGTCTATCATAGGCAAATGTACTAAAAACATATGATGAGAGCCCATAATAAGAAAGTTCATCTTTATTAGTTTCGAGAAAGAGATTTAATGCTAAAAAAGATCATTCCAATTCATAAAGATGCCTTGAAAAAAATGGACCCCAAATTGGGAAGAAGTTTATGCAGTAAAGTGAGCTTTTTCTAACAGACTTTTGATCTTAACTCAGATGGATGGCAGTGACCTACCCAACCTCCTCAACTCTGTTTCTATCAAAAACACTATGCGTGATAAGAACTTTAGGATGACAACTCAAGAAAGTGTCCTAAAAATGAAAAAAAACCTAGTATGAAAACCTAATAGGTTGTCTAGGAAAACCAAACCCGCTTAAGTTAAAAACCCTAAAGGGTGATTTAAGTAGCCAAATCCTACCCTAAACCTAACCAAATCAGATCATCACTAACCTGACCTATCCATCATAGCATCACCAAAACACCAAATTCTGGTCAACCTACCTATCTTATCCTAACCTAACTTGCTAAACCTTATTTCTACCTAATCTTGAAGGAAAAAAATCGATGTCTACCTCAACTTAGGGCAACCATCACATCGAGGGGAAATCTGAGAGGTTTTCTCAAAGGTCAGCCAACACCAAAAGGATAGGTCACTTTTGAAAGTACTTAGCGAAAAATTCATGTCATTAACATAAAAAGGGACCAATTACCTAAAAAGCTAGTCTTTAGCTTTCTTTGTATATCCTAAAATGTTTCATAAATTGTACTTTACTCCTCTTTTTGAAATAAAATATAATCATTTCGTTCTCTTTGAATTCTATTCTCTCATACTTGCATACCATATTGCATCATATTTATCATTTAATTGATAATGCTTGATAGATGTACAAAACTGATAATAGGATTTCATAATATTACTTTTAAAAAGATGAAATTTTGCATGAAAATTTTTTCATGTCTAAAAGGCTAAGGATGAACCTTGGAATCATAGCTAGTCTTTAAAAATGTCTTCAACCACTTAAAAGCTTTTGGATGTCAAGAGTAAAACTGGTGAACCTTTAGAACAAAAGACATGCAATGGAACTTTAGAAAGCAACTTAAAACGTTGCAATCAATCGCTGAATTAGACTTTTAAGTTATTTCACATGCATTATTCAAGCATGTGTTTGTATCCTCGTACATTAGATAACCTATAATCTTTTAGATACAAACTCCTACATCTAAAAGTCATAAATAGACTAAGAACTTTAGGAATAGATTCTTATTTTTAATAGCCTTGGGAGCCCTAAGTAAAATCCCTAAACTTAACCTATCTCAGTCCACAAAAAGCTAGATGCCTACCTACCTCAATCTATGAAGAGCTAGATGCCCATCAATCTTAGTCCATAAAGAGCTAGATGCCTATTTATCTTAGTCCACAAAGAGCTCGATGCCTAAATACTTAGTCCATAAAGAGCTAGATGCCTACCTACCTCAGTATACGAAGAGCTAGAAATGTATTTACCTCAGTTCACAAAGAGTTGGTATGGCTTCCTACCTCATTCCATAAAAAACTAGATGCCTACTTGCCTCAGTCCATAAAAAGCTAGATGTTTATCAAGTCAAAGCTCACATCACCTAGTGCTTGTCTAGGGGGTTATCCTTAGGAAACCAAAAGCACAGTACAGAGGTTAAACACTACAAAAACTTATTAAAATTTTCTTGTTAATTGGAATCACTGCCAATATCATGCTTATCTCGATAATACATTAATTAGATTTCATTTTTTTAGGTACTCAAGAGGTGTAATTACACCTTGAATAAAATAGTTTCTATTTGTTTTTTCTATATTCTAAATACTTAGTAACAACCAAAAAGAGAAAGTTGCAGACATTCTATTTTGTCTGGGCCAATATTCAAAGCATTATAAGTCATCATCCGAGGCACCACTAGAGTCACTCGGATGAGCATAGATTAGTTCTCCACTATTCTCGACCAATGTAAGGAGTTTAAAAGGTCAAAGGTATGAAAATTCATATTTTTACATTCAGGTCTCAATACATAGCCACTAGGTATTGATACAAGGCTCTACATCATTAAATTTTAAAACCTAGCTATTTACATCAAAACACAAGGGCCTAGTATCATTATGTTAGGTATGGTATCGATATAGGCTTATATCTAAAATCATGATTTTCTTCAAAAATATATCAATACATAAGTGGGAGCATTGATATAAGCCTTATGGTATTGATAAAAATCATATAGTATCGATACTTTTGTGAATTTTTAATTCTTGGAATTGATACATAGCTCTTTTATCTTAAGACTGAAAGAAACTTGTTCATGGTATTGATACTAAGCAATTTGTATTGATCCACAAAGTTATTTTGGCCATATTTGAGACATTTTCCTCTTTTCGTATTGTGATATTAAAACTCGAATTTGGTTACAACTTTGGCCTAAAAAATCATCTAAAATCAGACATAATTTCATACAAAATATTTTTATTTCATTTTGGGCTTTGAACATTGGATTGACATATTCTAAGAGGTCCATTAAGCTTGGCATAAGGGTATTTCATGAGAAAATAAAGCTTGATGAAGGATAGAGGGTGGATTACTTATTGATTAGCCCATGCATGGCTTTTTTTATTTGCAAGAACTAAGATTAACCAATCAAATACTGAAAGCTTGCACCTTGGTATAATAACTCACCATGTTGTATATGCCAAATGTCACCATGCCCTTTTTGCTAGGTTATTTAGTAGCTGAAATCAATCCCCATATAATTTAGTTTTCTTATACAGCTAAAAAAAGATTAATAACATACTACGTCAGCCTCCAAAAACCTTTGGCCATCCAAAAAATTTCATTCCCATAGCTTTTCTTCCACTTTTCCAGAAATCTTTCAAAAACTTTTGGTTTCTCTCATCTATACTGTAAAAAAGCCCCTCCAAAGACACCATAATCGAAAGCTCCTTCTTTTCATTCCCTTCTTGCTAATCCATAGCAAAGAAAGGTAAGAAAGTGAGCTTAAAGTTACATGGTTTGCTACTCAAAGACAAAGCTAGGAGTTTAAGTCTTCTTTAGGTATATTTTTCATTTTTTTGTATTCTTATTTTTTGTTTTTCTTCATCTTCATCATCTTAGTAAGCCTTTATGTTTCTATAACCCTATTAGGATCTTCATGCATTTATTTGTGGTAATCTTAGGATTTTTGTGATTCTTTTAATGCCTTGGTGCTATTCGGATGAACCAAAATGTCCTATCTCATTTTGACTTTAGAATAACCCCTGTTCATGCATCTTTGCTATGTTTCCTTTCATTTTTACATGCTTATTTCATGGATAAATGTTTATTCTAGCATGCTTTGATTTTTACCATGCTATTGGTTTCATGTTCACCATGATTCCTTCGTTAAAATGTGTGGATAACTTGTTGTCTTGAATGTTTACTCATGTTTGACGTCTCAGCCATGTTTAGTTCATTATATGTTTGATAAAATGCCTCTATGATGCTAGCAAAAATCTATGTTCAAAGAAAACCCCAACCTAAGTCCATACTAGCCTCAATCAATGAGGATTAACATATATTTAATGTTTTCAATATATTAATCATCCAATATTGGGGATATAGAAGGCATAAATGTTTGGATTCAAGGCCTTATTAGGCAAAATTTATTATATTTTTGAGCTTTACAAAAATCAAAAAATGTTTTGAGGTGTTTGGCTAAAGTCTTGTTTTAAGCCTTTCATTGTGACTAATGGCATGGATAGCGGGCAGTTCATCGACCCAATCTCTATGATTTAGATTGGTCTATTACTCTACTTCCATAGGCTTCAAATGGTAGACATTCATATGTTTGACACTTTGACATATGACAAAATAAGCTTAGACCTAAAGAAACCCCTATTTTGGTATGGACAACACAATGATCCCAATTTGAAAAATTATTTTCAGATAATAAATGGCTTTTATCAAATTTTTAGTATTTTTCTTTAAAATAGCTTTAAATTACCTTTCCAATGATACCCTATTTGCCCTTAGATCATTCTCGATGATGGAGTTATGATTTTTTGAACCTTTGCTATCTAAAATCTCTAGAATTAGTGATTTACATTTTGTTTAGGCCATTTTGGTCCATCAGATAATTTTTTGAATTTTTAAGATATTTTCCCAAAAAAATACATAAAATTTTCTTTTCATATAGGTATTGTTTGTGATTTAATCGAATAAGTCTGAGGTGATTTGTCAAAGTTCGTAGCTCCTTGTCCTTAGCATGTGCTATCAGTGCTAAATCAAACCAAATCAAAAATTAATTGCACTAAGAAAGTGATTTTCTAGGATTTTTAGAATATTTTTACATTAATCCTTTTCAAGTTACCTTTCCAAAGGTATCTTACTTCCCATTATAAACTTTTAGACCAGCTTGGAATAAATTCAGCAATGGTGATAGCGCTATATTGTCCCTTGTTTTTGAACTTATGAAAAATCAAATGAATTTTCCCAAAGCACCTCTTCAAGTCATTCGAATGACTTGAAATGTATCCGATTCATTCCCCATGGTGTTATATGTCACAATACAAGTCCCACTAAACTCAGATCAAGGTCCAAACACTTTTAAAATTAATTTCCATTTTTTAATTAAATTATCCGTTTTTAATCTTAAAATCTATATTGCCATAAAAAATATATAAAAAATTATGATTTTCAAATCTCTTTTTCAAAGAGATACTTCAACCCTATTTTTTTAAGTAGATACTCCAACCTCGTTCTTTCAAGGGGGTACTTTAACCCATTTTTCAAAATTTCACCAAAAATCAAATTCTTCTCTTCACTGGGCTTTCTTGGATCTTTTTTTTTAACCAAAATCTTTTCTCCATGCCTTAAGTGACCACCAAGTCCAAACGTGCCTCAAAATTATTTAATTTGGTTATTTTTCAATGACAAGATACATCCCGATCGTCCTTTCTTTTCCATGTTTTTATGTTTTTATTGTTAATGCAATTTCTATTATGTTCTTTATGTTTTGCTAACATGCTTCTTTCCATCATGATGATGTTATATCCATGTTTTTAGAATCGAATTTCATAAAATCCAAGGCAATGTTATATATAAGTATCCTTCCAGTGCTCGACGTAAAGTATCATTTTTGAACTGATTCGAAGATCATTTTATCAAAACCTCTATGTTTTTCCTCATTCTTGGGTTGGATAGAGAGATAAAAACTTAAATTTTACTGTGAAAAACCCAAATTGATTCTTTTTTAAAGATTGCATCATAAGAAGAGGATTACATATAAATAATGATTATATATAAAAATTGAAATTAGGATAATTTTTGGCTAGTTGGTATCGATTTCGGGCGTTGTAGGAGTGCTAATCCTTCCTCATGCGTAACCTACTCTTAGATCCTTTTGTAAACAAAATCTGGTATATGTAGTTCATAAAGTCATATTTCGACTTTCGTAACTCAGAATCACCAGTTTTAATTGGTGTTCAGTCATGCGTAACCCAAAATGATCAATGACAACTCCAAGTTTTGGCCACTTTGGAGTGGTCATCCAAGACTAATTGGATGAGTGTTTTGTTCGACGATTCCCCCTCTCTACTTTCACCTCATTATGCCTAATTCAAATCCTGATCAAGGGATATCTCAAAAGGCACACCACATGCTTTCAAGTTGCATGCATCACCATCCAAGCGATTTAGGTGTTATGACAGGTGTACATCGCGATAGTAAGGATTTGAATCTTAAACCTAGTAGATACCACCTTATAATAATAATAACTGTATGAATGAACTGAACTAGACTTTGAATTCAGGTTGCAAAATTAATTAAAGAGATTGACTATGTACAAACAAGGCCATTTGAAAATTTGTAGCTTTCCATTTCCCCCTCATGGACTTTCCTTTCCTTTTTATTTGATATTTTTTACCAATTGTTTCTATGGTTGTAGATAAATTTTTTAAAAAAATTTCTTTTCATAGAAAATAAAATTAGATATATTTGGTCTATTTTCATTTTTTTTACGTAATGTACCTTTTATGAATTAGGTTGAGCTTTTAAAATATTATTTCATTCAATTTTCACATTAAAATAAGATATATTTTTGGATGATTTATGTCATTACGAATTGCACAATGGCGCTTCTATATGATTTTTTATATTTATTTTACTTTCAAAATTCAAAAGTATGTTTGTTTATTTGTTAATATTTGTTATTTAAATGGTTTGGACATTAAAAAAAATTC
Organism: Adansonia gregorii; assembly: GCA_038382025.1. NCBI lineage: Eukaryota > Viridiplantae > Streptophyta > Magnoliopsida > Malvales > Malvaceae > Adansonia > Adansonia gregorii. The sequence goes on from JBBYHO010007765.1 coordinate 30,928, forward strand.
ACCCCATTTAATTTTTTTCTTCAAAACTTGCATAATCCTTTTTGGATTCGTCCATGATCATTTATAATTTTTTTTTGTTTTTTGTGATTTTTCACTACAAACTACAGATAGTTCAATATCATTTTTATATATAAGAGTTAAATTCAATAAACAGTATAGTAGTTTCATTTTCGCTACAATAGTTGATGTTAAATAACATAATTTATCATTGACAGCTATATAAGTAATTCAAAAATATGAAATTTGCTAAGAAATTTATTTCAATTTGATAGGGTTTAAATTAAGTAATCTAACCATCATTTAACTTAAATATCATTTAAATTTATCTTAAGTTATTTACTAATGGAATTTTTAACTTAAAAATTATGCATTTTATACACTTGGTGAATAAGGAGCTAAAATGACGAGACAATTAAAATGAAACAAATCAAAGTAATTGATTTGTGTGGTTACATTTCAACTAAAAAATATAAATCAAAGTAATTGATATATTCTAACATTCAGGATTGTATGATTATATACACTAAATCAACAAAGTACGTATATTCTTTAGTTAAAATAATATAAAATTAAAATGAATTAAAAAATTTTAAAGTTATTAAAATAAAATAGAAAAATCTCGTGTATTACACGGTTAAAAAATTAATAGAAAATATGACAATGTTTAAAATTCTGCGTACTTGTAACGACCTTTTAATTTTGTATAATTAAATTGTTTTCTAAAATTTTATTGATTTACATATAATTTAAGCTCATTGTACACGCCTTTTTAGTTGATTGTATATATAATTGAGCTTCCATGTTCATACATTTTACAGCTTAAAAAACTTGATCAATAAAACCTATTGGAGTACAGTTGGATCAAAATTTTAAAATTATAAAAAAAATTAAAATGCAAGGTTTTAAAATATAACTTTTTAAAATTCTAGAATTTGTAATTGTTTTGTTTGGAAAAATATACATATTTTTTTAAAACAGTTAAGCTATTCAAATTTTATGAGATAAAATAATTATAGAAGGAAAATATGATATTAAAAATAACAAGTACATATATGTCTATGCATATCATTAGATTTATAAAAATGTTTAAATATTATTAATAATATAAAATATAAATATAAGATATATTATAGCTAATTTTAAAACTCCATTAATATAAAAAATTACTAATCTATTAATTATTTTGATTTTATAAAGAGGCATGATTCCAAAATAAATTGTTAGAACTATGATAATTATTAGATATGGTAATACCTATATGAATGCCACGTTTAATTTTTTCATATTAGTTGCGTAAACATAAACGCAATACAAATAATTAAATGTATTAAAATCTTAACAAAAAAATGACACCTGTATTAAACGTATTGTGTTAATTGCATTAATTTTTATTTATTAAGTTATCATATTTTCATATTATACCTTAAATCGCCTGGTATAGCAGTCACTCTTAAATGACAGCCATTTTAAGGGTGTCCAAGCCCATTGTGTTATCTTGTCAGTTACTAGGTTGATTCTCATGCTTCGCATTGAGTGTTTCCATTTTTTTCTTTAAAAAAAAAAGGTTTAGAAAACTGAGAGGAAAAGTTAGGGAGAGCAAAAAGAAACATGTGCTATTTATATGAAGTGATTTACAAAAAAGTACCAGCACCACCATTTATGTGGATAACCATTACGAAGGTATAGTGAATTGCATGTAGAATCAGCAGAGTAGCTTCAAAAGTTTGTTATGATGGTTACATCAAACACTATGTAGTGAAAAAAGTTTGGTGTCCTTTATAGCTGCATTCGAGTGATAGATGTTTCTTTTATTAATTGCAGTTTCTTTTGGCTGCCTGAATGAATTAGATGGGAATTGAAATCATGGTCCGACAGAGCAATTGGTTCGATAAGAAAAAGTTCGACTTGTAAAATAAATTCAACTAGCAATGAAAAATAATAATACGAAGTACCCAAGCTGGCCTAAGCTTTTTTGGACGATTTCTATTTGAATATAGTGCGCTTAAACGGTTGGATAAAAATAGGTGTAATTAAAACAAGTTTATAACAGGAGTCATACCCTATTTTGATGCAACTTCTCTATTTGGATCTGACATAAGCGTTCTTTGCAGTTGGTTGGTAGCGTTGAGGCTTGGTTCAGGTCGATGCTAGTCAGTCAAAGGAATTGACAAAAGTCCCATCTGGTCCTCCAGTATACTTGTTACGAGGTTAGTTCAAATGTTGTACGGTCAAGCATTTATTTAGATTGAGTGAAGATTGAGTGCACGTGCATTATAAATGATGTATCATGCGGAGAATTATTTGTCACCTGATCTTAAGCTTTTAAGGAGATTTGTTAATAAAGAGCTCATTGGCTACGTAACTCCTAATTTAGAAAGGAAATCTAGCTTCTAATATTCCTTTGTCATTAACCGGTGCTCGCGGCTGGTACACTTAAGGGTGAGCATTCGATCGGTTCGGTTGGTTCGGTAAAAAAAAATTTTAAACCGAATTAATCGACTTAGCTAGAAGAACCGACCGAACCAACCAATATTTTTAACTATAACCAAATTAACCGAACCGATTAAATTTCGATCGGTTTGGTTGGTTAGTTTGGTCAAATCAGTTTATTGGGTCTTGGGCTAATGGTTGTATATTTAGTTTGGGAATGGGTTTAATTGGGCTATTAATATATATAAATATATAATTATTAAATATTAAATATTAAAAGTTCGGTTCATTTGGTTAATAATTTTACTAATCGATAACTGATCGAATTAACCAAATAAATCAACATAACTATCGAACCGACTTAACCAAACTGAATTAATCAAATTTCATTGGTTAAGTCGGTTAAGTTAGTTTGAACTGACTTATGCTCACCCCTAGGTGCACTTGTGCTGGTGTTGGGATTAGTTGCAAATTTTGTTGGAAACTCTTCTTGTTTGTCAGATGTTTCCTCCTCATTCATTGATGCCAATGTTGTGCATAATGGTTGAATTTAGGAGTTTTAGCAAAAGCCTTTTGTTCCAAGAAAAATGGTGAACAAACATTTGTGTCATGCATGAAAATGGAAGTCCTACCATTCAAGTTATGATTGTCTAGAAGCAAAAGTAAGCAACTACATTTTTAAGAGCAAAAAATGGAAGTCTTACCATTCAAGATATGATTGGTCAACTTAATTTTTTGTAACAGGCGGAATAGATGATATAAATTCAACAACATATTTTTTTAAAAGTGACTGATTAGATCAATTCCTGAAAGTATGGTTAAAATGATTTAGGAGGATACACAGACGGTTAAAATGATTTAGGAGGATACACAGACAAACCTTTCAAGTATTTGTCTTGTTTAATTCTGTGAAAAAAAGTGTGATGAGGCATGAAGTTAAAACAGCGGTGGGGATATAAAGCCGGATCTTCCTTAAGCTCCTCCAGCTGGGTTGCATTGGTTATGCATATTTATAGTCTCCAAGAACTGTATAGTAGTTGTATTTGTAGTTCATGACTTGGAATCTACTTCTTAGAGTAAAGACTAACTTATTTTATGATTGAGCTAAAATACGGTGTATCAAAACTCCTTTTAAAAATGCATTGCATTGCTCTACAAAGAAATTTTTACAACTATGTAACAAACAGCCATCGAGAATCTTCATAAAATAGCTTATAGATTTAGTTACGATGAAGATATTATTTATGTTCAAACTAACAAAAATACTGTTAGTATGTGAAAAATCGAAAAACACGATAAATTGACAAAGGTTTCAAGGCATGTAGCAATGTCACTTTCTTTAAGGTTTTATTCACCCCCACCATTAATTAGGTATGCAAAAGGGTTACCGGCGTATAAATCTTGAGAATACAATGAAGCCCTATGATTGATGGCGTTTTGTATTAACGACATCAATCCATTATGCATTAAGCAGTACGTGACAAAACTATCAAAATTCTACTTGTAATTTTTTATATAGTTTTCTATCTATATCTTCCAAATGAGAGGCGTTCTATTTATAGGTAAAGAAATATCTCTTCATGTGGATATAACTTTTCGTAATACATGTCCATTTGGATAGTCGCAACACTTGGTAAATAACCAAAAGATATTACTCTTAATTAAATAATTAAGAGACATTACTTTGTGATTATTGAAGACATAACCTTTCATTATTTTGAAAATGTTTCAACAATCCCCCACCATTTCCAAAATAATCCAAATTTTGATAATTTTGAAAATCTATTGCATAAATGAAGATGTCTTACGGTTGAACCTTCACTTAGAGAAAACATGTTAAAGTTAACTGAAATTGCATGGAAGACTATGCTTTGAACAAGCTATTCCATGTGGTTAACCGAATGCATCTCACACAAAGATTTCAACACCAGTCAATGCATAGTATCCAGGGACACTATTATGGCCATGTGTCTATGTCCTCTTTTCATGAGTGCTGTTAGAGCCAAGCCCTTGAGCTCCTAGAAACGGCCACACTTCACACTCATATAGGTAGATCCCATCGAGAATGTTCTCGTAACTATAACATTCTAACATATTTATGTTATGGGTCTATTAAGAGTATATTTACTTATCCTTCCTTTATCATTATGGATACCTAGCAATTTACCTGGGATGATATATTATATAATATTATAGTGCTAGCAGCTACAATACAGATGATGTTCTTTGTCCCACTGAACTCAAGACTTGACGTTATACCAAGCGTTGAGTTGAGTTTCTATCATGGGTGACTTAATATTATGGGCTTGTATCTTATCCCTAAATTACTAGCATAGCTATATTAATTTCCATACCACAGGGTGAAACTTTTATAAATACTTGTATCTTGAAGATTCACAAGACCAACACCCTCACCATGTTTGAATATACATTCTTTGGTTAAGGAATGCTCTTTAATAATATTTCACTTATCAGGGATATCTTTTATATAATACCAATCCTTTGTCTATTTTTAATAATGATTACCCATTTGTCTATTTTATTTATTTTTTAATTTCACTATCACCAAATGTGCAAACCATACATCACATTGTCCTTTTCAACGAAGTATTTCCTTATAATGAGGCCTCAAATCTCTTGGTGAAAGAAGACAATATTGTTACTATTTTTTCATAGCTTGTTGTCATAGTCAATACATGATTTTAAACTTATTATGTATATATATTCAAAATACATGACTTTTTATCAACAACCTATATACACACAAGGGTATTTCATATCTCATTTTAGAACAATAATCAATATTACCAAACTATTACCAGGCTTATCAAGTGACTATTACATAAATACACCCTTCATCAAGGATATTATTAGTCATTTTATTGTTAATAACCAAAGCTTCTTCCTTAACCTAAATGAGATAATAGCATTTTTCTTGCTATTTTAATATTTTTATTTTTGAGTCATGATTTTTCAAATAACTCAACTTTTGATGAATATTTTCATATATCCCTTAAACATGGCCACTTATGATAACTATCAATATGAAAAGCATTAATCAATGGATGACAAAAGCCACCCTTCCATTAGTTTTGTATACCATGCTCATCTATAATTTACAAATCTTATATCATGATTCCATAAAGATTCCTTTGGAGATCATTTACCAATGCTATATGTGGTGGATATAAATGCATTTTATCATATTGATAAACAAACAATATATTTATAGCTTTGTTCAAACTATATCTGCTTTAATCATATTCATATGCACCATAGCATACACTAAATACCAAATGAGATCAAATAAAATTATACAGTCACATTTGGATCTCCAAATCTTTGTGGCTTAATTAATGACTACTGTGTTGCACATTTTGAATTAAAGATTTTATTTTCATATTAGAATAGTGACTATATTATAAAAGCTTTTGCTTTCCCACTATTCTTCTTTAACTAGAAAAATTATCATACAAATAATTTTTAACTTATATCATTTTTAGTCGAAACCACTTCTATATTGATAGTAAATTTTGTAAAATAGTCTAACTTTTTATTTCCTAAAACCAACATAAATTCATGTTACAAATAATAAAATAGGTTAAATACTCATAATTTTATTTAACCCTTTTAATGTAGACTACGAAAATGTGTAACCAATTATAAAACCCATTTAGGTTTATGGTTGTTTTAAGCTAACCAAAATGATCCACATTATATATCCATCTACATAATAAACTTTCATTTAGTTTATTAGATACATAATTGCCAATAAACATATATATTTTGCATAGTCATAACTACTCATGAAAGATCCATATTATAAGCCACCAACAATATACAGCAAACGAGAATCATAAGAACAATATAATAATTTGTAAGTAAAGTTTAGTAGTAACTTTTTTAAATACCTTCATAGACGTCCATTATAAGCTATTAAGACTTTAATACAACTTAATAACTACAAAAAAATCAAGGATTTTACACATAGATAATTAATTTAAATAAAAGTTCACAAAACATACCTGGATATAGAGCATTATGAAAACTTGAGCCACCATTGATTGTCTCTTTTATCACTTCAATTTATTTGCATTAAAAATTTAATTAAATATATAAAAAGAAAAATATGTACCTGATGCTTCATAACATGCCTTTTACATGTATCGTTTTTACTCTAACCATGCCATCCCAAACATTTGTATCTTAACATACTTATGTTAGGCAATGGTTTATTAAATGTTGGGTCTTGCACCTTTCATCATATCCTCATTCACCTTCAATTAAATTTGTTGTAAAATTGCATAAATAAAACCTTAAAATTGTTAGTACTTGAGGAATCAAAAAACATGAGAAATTGACAAGGCTTTAAGGCATGTAGCAAATGTCACTTTTCCTAAGGTTTTATTCAACCCCACCATTGATTAAGTATGCCAAAGGGTTACCGGCTTATAAACCTCGAGGATACAATGAAGCCTTATGATTGACGGCATTTTGTATTGACGACATCAATCCACCATGGATTAAGCAGTATGTGATAAAACTATCAAAATTCTATTTGTAACTTTTAATATAGTTTTCTATCTATGTCTTCCAAATGAGAGGGGTTTTATTTATAGGCAAAGAAATACCTCTTCATGTGGACATAAGTTTTCTTAATACATGTCCATTTGGATAGTCACATCACTTGATAAATAACTAAGAGACATTACTCTTAATTAAATAATTAAGAGACATTACTTTATGATTATTGAAGATATGACTTTTCATTATTTAAAAAATGTTCCAACAAATACCTACGTATTAGTATCCACAAATTCAAAGCCTGGTAGCCTAAATGACTCTATCGGTAGTAATCTTCCCAAAGTAGTACCACCTTGATTTTAATCTTCTTCCGTTGCCTCCTAAATCAAGTTCGTTCAAGAGTCGGTAACTCATGGTTTAGCTCCTATACATTTACGAAGAACTTACTCAACAAATTAGCTTAAGGTATGGTGGTAAGACATTGCCAACCTTTATAAATGTTTGGAAATAAATGACAAATGTATTTAAATGACAATTAGAATACAATGAATGTTAAAATATCAAAGTTAACTTGGCAACGGCAGCAATTCCAAATAATAAAGCATTAGCAACGTATGGTTAGGGAAAACAAGTATAAGAATAAACAAAAAAAATAGACGAAGATAAGAAATATCACATAGTTGCAGTAGTCATCATTGATCATCCTATATTATCATTATTCTTATGTTTGAAATGCTTACCTATGGAACTACTAGAACATAACATGATAAAATAATTTACCTCAAAGAAAATTAAAGAGGGAAAATTTTCTTTCTAAACCAACAAAGTGGTGGACACAAGCGAAAAGAAAAACTTAAACAAAACGTTTGGGTTAAGCCCATTTTTAAGATAGCGAAGGCAGAATTTCCATTTGCATTGAAACAGAGCAAATCAAACTCTTAGAATGAGAACGTTCATGCATGTACACCTGCCATTCAATGTTCAAAGCTAAAGAACTTTAGTGGATTCTTTCTTCCATAACCTAAATCCTCAAAAAGAAATGATATAAACTAAAATTTTAATTTTATCTCATCCATAATAGACTACTTATGGAGATGTCCAAACCATTAACAACATGCATACATACCCTTACCCCCTATTTCCATTCCTATCTGTCTCCAACTTGATTGCCATGACCCATAATCTAAAAAAGTAGTTAAATTATCCTACCAATCATGGACTAGATATACGTATATAAAATTAAGAACAACTAAAGCATATCACATATCAAATTACTATTTTCTCATAATAATTCGATTGGAAAAGAATAAAATTCAAACTTGAATTTAATAGCCAATGTCACAACCCAAACATTAGAAAACAAGGGACACTAATAAACCTCAGTGCTCTCATTCTATGTCATTCATAGCCAAAGATTTTTTGAGGATCCTTTCTTTCTTGCAGAACCATATTCCTCAAAAGGAAATAATATAAACTAATTTTTTTTTTTTTTAGTTTCATTTCATACAAATTCATATAGAAGTGGAGATGGACATGTTTAAAACAATAATAACATGCATACCGCTCATCTGGTGTCGGTTAAATCTAAAGAGGTTTTGCGGATTACTTAGATATTATTCGAGCTCTCTAAGTTTTTTTTAACTACCTTTGTAGTGACAATACTATTCTCACATCCATTTCTTCTATTTGCTCCTATGGTCACACCTCTATGCCTATTTGCAAATAACTACTTGGAAAATGCTAAACAACATACAATGATATCAACCATTTAATTAAGTAACATGGTATTCAAAAAACTTGGCATTAAACTGTAGCTTACTTCTTTTCGTCATTGATAGGAATGTCACTTTTCCTTGCCTATAATCATCTAAAAGGCTCCTAAGCAAACATCAATAGAAGTTAGATTGAGATATCACAAAGTTGTAAAATTCTCGTTTGCAAGGTGCATGGATGACATGCCAAACATCTATATAACCAATTCAGGCAACCTCCATCTAACCTTACACGTTTTAATATGAAGTCCTTTCCTGTTTGTAATTAGTTCCAAAATAAAGGCACTGCCACTCTACAATTTCAAGTGATTGACTTCCAGTACTTTCCTTATTCTCATTTCTTTCCCCTTTTCTCAACAGGAAGGGGCATAGCAATTAAGGCTAAGATTTAATCTTTATCAAACATTAAAATAGTAAATGCATAGAGCACAAATATTCATTCCATTCTTCACTATAAGTTATTCTATTTTGCCATGTCCAAATAAGCGAACTTTTTTTTTTCTCCAGCTTAGAACAAGCATCGATTTGCCAAAACCAAAATTTATATGATATATGTTCTATACTTCTATTCATGCAATCACGTTTAGACGGTAATGATAGTCTTGCTAATACAAATGTTCAACTATGGCTTATAATGCTCAAGTCATATCTCATGACCATATAGTAAACAGAAAACATAACTGGCATTAACATGATAGATATCATCACGCAACAAACGCATTGTCATAAGTCTTACTTACATAATGGTCATCCATTAACATAAAGTTATACTAGTATTAAAAGTCAATGTAATGCAAACCTCATTTAAAGCACAAACAGTAAAGTTCAGAGACGAAACATTACCATATTTCAGCATAATTACAACCAAATATGACTTCTATGTAACTTACCAAATGAATTACCGATCAACAAAAGGCATAATTAGTTCTTAACAAAATAAAACCTACACTCCTATCCGAAAAAATCCTCGTCAAAGCTTAAAAGTTAAAATGCATATAACACTACATGCACTAAGGGTAGACAAACCTTGGAACAACCAAAATTATTTATTTAACATTAGAAAAACATGAAAAAATGGAGAAAAGGGACAAAGTTAAACATGAATTCTTACAAGAATTTTATCCGGGTATTTGTCCTTGACTCTTGTAGCCTCAACATGCCTTTTCGCTGAATATCAAGAATCCATAAATTAATAAAACTAGCCAAATCTTAGATGATCATCCATAGCATATACTAATACTGGCTTTTTCCCTAAAAGATTCTCTGGGTTGGGTTTGGAGAATTGGATTTTGAAAAGTAGATTTGGATTTCAAAAATAATATAAGCTGTACGGTAAAATAGATATAAGTATAACGTAAATGATTATTTTTTAAATTCATAGATTTGTCATATGCTTTTTTAATAGTATTTGAAATTTTTATAAATATTTGTGAATTCAAAATTTATAGTTTTATAGCTTTCAAATATATAATTATATTAAACTTAAATAATTTTATACTTATATATGGATTTCATTTTTACAGTTTATATAACAAATAAAATCCAAATCTAAATTTTCAAATTCATGTTCCCCAACATAACTTTAATTATTTTGGTTTTATCATGTATAGAATGCCAAAATTTCAAGCCTAATACATGTTAAAGAAACGAAACAAATATGGGTCTAACTCAAGATTTTCTTCCAAAATTAAAGAAAAAAATTAAGATAATTACATGCAAATATAACCCAAAAACAAAGAACAAAAAACAAACAAAGAAAGCTAATACAAACACCGACAAATGAATCAAACATGCAAAACAATAACATCAAATAATCCAAAATTTTGTTTTCAAAATTATAGAAAATAACATGCAAACATAAACCTAAAATGCATAATAAAACTGTAAGGCAATACTCGAACAAACTAAGAAAAAGGAACAAAAGAACTGGCCAAATGGAAATTTCCAAGAATAAAGAGAACATAAACAAAAATAAAGGAGAAAAAAAAATTCAAGCTTGCCTATAACGCAAAAAACAAAAACAAGGCAATTCAATTCTTATATATATATAAAGCAAAATGATTAAATAAATAGACTAAGGCCAAGAAGCACCGAAAACTACAAATGAAAATAAAAAAACTCACCCAATCTCAAAAACCTCCAAAGGTGAGAAACAAAAACTAAATGCGAGAAAGGAAAAGGGGAGGAGCAAAGCAATAAAAAATGGTAAACCCAACAGGGACCAAGGCTGACATGTCTATCACATCACCCACAGCCTACGTCTCAAGCTATTGCCCTTTTCCTTTTTGCTCCCTTAAATGAAAAGTCAAAAGCTTTCACTCATACTCTGGAATTCATTCAAGTCTATTAAAACAAAGATTAATTAGTTCAAGAACAATAAAGCAACAACCAAAAGCTCGAGCCAACCCTTAAACTCTCAACCCAGCCAAAGGCCTATGCCATCTGTTAATGTCCATCACTCCCGATTTCTAAAAAATATTCTTATTGCATATCTTAAAATACTTTTGAAAAAAGTTTTACAAGCATTAAAGCTAACTAAAACACCTTAAAAATTGAATTTAATATGAATGTATTGATACCTTGTATTTTTGTATCAATACAATGCTTGGCAGTAGCTTAAGTTTTCTAAAACCTTTAAATATATTGATATAATTCTAATTATATTGATACACGCAATAAATGCATCGATACAATGCTTGTAATGGTCATATTTTTCAAAGCAATGTATTGATACCCATGCTAAAGTATTGATACATTAACGTGAGTTTGAACATAAACTTGCATTTACGAAGCTCACAATGACTCCAGACCAACATAATTAATGCCCGATGTCCACAATTCATTCTCAAGCTATGAATAAAAGCTTGCAACTATTCAAAACACAAGAGATGTCGAGATTAATTAAGTATTTCATGTCAAAACTCAAAATTCTTCAAGTTCTTCATTCTTATTACGTTTGCTACGTTGACTTTGTTTTATGCACCTATTTGGTCATTTATCTCCTAAATGAAATTTTTTTATGCAAATTGATTCATGGAATTTGACTTGAATTTGTAATCTTATGTTATAAATATGTTAAATAATTTGAAGTCGTTAAATTCTTTCCTTTTGAACATGCAAAACTATCATTGAAATCAAGACTGATTAAGAATATCCAACCTTGCATACGCATAAGTTCAAAATTGTATGGTCCATTTCAATTTAAGGGTTCATTTTATAGATGGTTTTTTTCAACACAAATTTTTCATGAAAAGCTCGAACCTAATGATTTTTTTAACATTCATGGATTAATTCATGCTTAATGTTTTTATTTCATATAGTTTAGCATGAAAATTCACAAGTGTTCACACTTGTTTTTCACTTTTTCATCAAATTGTATCGATATTTGATTCATTGTATTGATACATTATTCAAAAGCTAGAAAAACCCAATTTTTGTTCTTGATATCGATACCTTATTCATAGCATAGATACACTGTATTGATAAGGCCTACCATGTATTGATACTTGCTCTATTTTTGAACCCTTATTTGCATGCTTTTTCATTTCATAAACCCATCAGCAAATCTCTTCCTCTCTCTGTTCATCTCACACCTTACAAACCAACACCTCTTTAAAATTCATTTTTCTTCTAAATCCTCACCTCATTTTTGTATCTAATTGTTTTTACTCTTCCTAATCCTCCTTTCCATCATTTAAAATCATTACAAAACACCAAATCATCACCCAATTTGCATATCAATTTTCTCAAGCCCTAAATCCACTTTTATCCAATTCTTTAATTTTCTTTCAAATTCTTGTGAGTTTTTTTGTGTTTTCCCCTTCCCTATCATCTCTATCTGATGGTATCATGTTTTGGTTCAAACTTATCACCCTCAATAGTTAAAATCAACCTCAAAACTCTTTACTCATAACTTGTTTGACAAAAGCCTCAACCAACCCCAATGTCCACCCTGCCTTACCCTACTACCCACACCAACCTCACCTGCCTACTTATGCAGCCTTTCTTAGGTTACTCTCGTAAACCTCATCTGAATCCATCTAAAACCCATTCATTTCTAAATAAATCACTCCAAGCACCTCATCAACACCTATATCATCGTCCACTACCTTTCATCCACCCCCTACCCTTCAAACTCAACTTACCACCAAGTGTTTGACAAAAGTCCTCCTAGACCATTTTCTTTCCACACCCTTCAAATGCTTTCTTGAACCAAACAAACCGTTCAACATAAAGGTCTTGTCACTTATATTTCTACTTTCTCTATTTGTCAACCCCTAAATCTATCTCCTAACTAAAATCAATCTTTCTTTGACTCGTGCTTTCAAGACACTCAAGCTCATGAGTGCTTTACTATCTAATAATGCCAAGTCATTAATTTCATTTTCTTTGATCCATTGCTTACCTCTAAACTTTTAATGATTTTAGATGGACAAAATTCTTTTCCCTCAATCTAGTCATGAGAACATCATCCATCCATTCTTCAGTAATGCATCTTTTGTCAGTGATGCTAGTAAACATGTCATCGCTCTTTGATCTTATCCCACTAACCATACCAAACCCCGCCCACCCTACTTATCAAACCTCTTTTAGGTTACTCTCGTAAACCACACAAACCTCATTCGAATCCATCTAAAACCTATTCATTTTTATATGAATCACTCCATACACCTTATCAATACCTGTATTATCATCCGCTACCCTTCGCTCACCTCAACCCTCTAAACTTGACCTACCACCAAGTATCCTACCACCAAGTATTTGACAAAAGTCCTCTTAGACTATTTTTCTTTCTACACCCTCTAAATGCCTTCTTGAACCAAACAAATCGATCAACATAAAGGTTCTATCACTCATGCTTTTACTTCCTCTACCTGTCAACCCTTAAATCCATCCCTTAACTAAAATCAATCGTGCCATTGAGAGGCTCAAGCTCATGAACGCTTTAACACTGATTACGTCTAAATGCCTATTCAATAATGCCAAGTCATTAATTTCTTTTTCTTTGATCTATCGCTTACCTTTAACTCTAAACTTTTGATGATTTTGGATGGATAAAATTTTTTCCCTCAACTATCTGGTTCATGAGAAACTCATTAGTGTGTTCTTTAGTAATCCATCTTTTATCTATGATGCTACTAAACATGTCATCGATCTTTAATCTTACCTCTTAGGCCAAGAACTTGTTGTCAACTAAACATTCATTGCTATTGCATTTCATTTTTCAGATAAAGGCATAATTGAAAAGGTATAGTACCTATCGACTTGTATATCTTCGAACATAAGTCACCCTACTTCCTCCCTTTAATTATTTCTTGTATCTCATTATTTCCATGTGCTATACCCGTAAGTTACAAATGCACCTTACTTAGCCCCACTGATTATTGGTAGTTTCATATGATCCAAACTTGTAACCGTTTAAACCTCATTCACTTTACTTTGCCAATCTCGTTAACGATGCCTCAGATTCTTATAACCTCTTTTATGGCATGCCTTTGAGCTACTACTTTGAGGCTCAAGGTTTCGATCTCTCTTGTAACCCTGGCATCATGATCGCTAGACATCGACATCTTAAACAAAGGTCTGTGGGCCTTGTTAGTTATACCACTTAGGGTGGTGCTTCGATTCCCAAGCCATGAAAACAACTTTTACCATTGCTCGACTAATCGAATGTTTTCACACCTAATAATGATCTTACTTATGTTGTCAACCCTAAACATCTAGATGACCATAATGGTGATGACATGAAGCATAATTGGCCTATTCCTTTATCAGACATTAACACCTTATCATCAGTGCCTATGGATATGAGCACCATGTATGATTCCATGGTAGGTAATTTTAATATATGGAATTAACGCCTAAATTCTTAGGATTAATGATTCACATATATCAATATTAAACTTATCACACTCAAGCATGGTAATCGGGAATTGACTAAGTAAGTTCGTGCCTTTTCGTCTACCTTTCCACATACTACTCTACCTATTCTTTCACCTTTTAATGATCCTCTAGTCGATAATGCTTATTCTATTAAACTCATTTAGGATCGCTCGTAGGCTTTTTAAAATTTAACTTTTGGTTTCTTTCATGCTTTTCAAACTTATGCATTTTGTTGGACATATTTTATGCATAAACTTGTTAATAAAATTATCTTTATTTGATGTATTATCGTAGACATATCATTTTGTTTGGGCTAACATCTAAGGCATCTGAGGTCATTATTTAGGATGCCATTAGGGTTATTCAGATGAGCATGCATATGTTCCTTATCATTCTTGGCTTAAATAAGAGGTTCGAAGAGTTCAATATGCGTAAATTTTACATTTTCATATGAATGTATCAATAAATAGACTTTATGTATCGATATAGGGCTTTTACATCATCAAAATTCAAAATTTCATAGGTTGTATTGATACAAATAGGGTTTATATCTATACATTTGCTTAATGTATTGATACATTGGTCAAATGTATTGATACAGTGCTTAGCAATAACTAGTATTCAATATTTGGACAAAAAGTATCAATACATAAATAATTATACCGATACATTTTGGTGATGTATTAATACAACCTTTCTTGTATTGATACATTTTGGTTTTTTGCCTAAATGTATCGATAAAATATGCAATGTATATAAATTCAGGTAAAATTACTTAGTTCGTGGCATTTTTTAGCTCTTGCATCCTTAGATCAAAATTTTGATTTAGCCACATGTTTTGCACCAAAAATCATCCAAATTCATACCAGGCCTTATTTTTGGACTTAGGATTAGATCAAATGAATCTTTTAGGGATAAAATGGCTAGAAAATAAGATATTTTCATGAAACACATAGTTCGTTTTGGGGCATACTTGGCTTTTTCCTATCATTATGCTACTGTAGCCCCTCTGCTTCACCTTTTGCATGCTGTAACTAATCAAAATAAAGGTAGTTGAACATAGTACATAGAGCTGCCATGTGGTACATGGCTAAAACTTAAAAATGCTTTTGCTTTGGCTTTGAAAATATTGGCTGAGCACTTTCATATAAAAGAGCCAAATTTGGCTCAGCAAAACACATAACACACGCTCATAGACCTTACATCAAAAAAAAACTCTCTATTTTTATAGCCCTACTAAGCAAACTCCAAAATCCCTCCAAAACCATCATTTTATATTCTTTTTTTTACTAACGAACTTCTTTCCAACTATTGTAATACCAAAAAGATCATTTTGGCCACTCTTTTTTGCTCATCTATAGCAAGTAAATCGAAAAAAATGAGTTAAAATCGAAAAACACAAAAAACCATAGGAATACAAAAGTTACAGCCTTAAAGATACAAGGAAAAAATAGTTTTACAAGTTTTGTTGGCATGTTTTCTATACTTTTCTCCTATTTTCTTTGCATTCATATACATCATATGTCATTCTAGTTAACCAACATTCATGAAGCCATGACTTTTCTAGGAAAGCATGCATTTTTTATTTTATTTTTGTGAAATCTTAAGCTGTATTGTTTAGATGTTGAAATATCATATTTTCCTTAATTCATCTTAGAATAGTCATTGTTTCATTAATTCTTGGCATTCTCCACTATCTTTTATGCATAATATTTGATGATACATTGATATTTCAAGATGATTAAATGTTTTATTAAGCTTGCTGATGTTTTCTTTTGGCAAGATGGTAAAAAATCATGTCTTTGATGCTACAAAAATTGTCCACCATTTGTTTTGGGTCATAGAAACATTTCTTACATGTTCATACCATCTTTATGTTAACATGAGCATCATCTTAATGGTTTATCGCTTTCTTTGCATTTGTTACATTTTTAACATGTTTCATGTGATAAAAATGTTGTCTTAATTGTTACTCTAGCATATGTTTATATGTCATGTTTATGTGCTTTACATAATTAAAAATGCTATCTTGATGCCTCTCTTTTGTGTTTATTAGCTAAACATCCAAGTTAAGTTTATGCTACCCCCTATATATAGAGACTAGCATGGATTTAATGCTTTTACTAAATTCATCCTCCAAGTCTTGGGGATAAATCAAGTTTTCAAGGAATGGATTCGTGGTTAAATGAGCTCAGAACTATTATTTTTCAAAAAAAACCCTTTTATTTGTTAAAAATGTTAGATCTTGATCTTGAGTCTAACACCCTTGTTTGTGGCACAGTCAACGGGTTATTTCATCAACCCAAACCACTCTAGGATTGTGGAATGAATTTGCGATGCCCATGTCACCCTTTTTTCTATGTCACGGATGTTTAGATGTCCGTGGCTTAAGTTTGACCCTAAAAAACCAAAAAAATCAAATAACACCCTATTTTTTCCTTGGTAGCATTGTAGTTATGACTTGAAAAATCATTTTTGAACCCTAAATAATTTTTCAAAAATTTTTTGATATTTTTTTTTAAAGGGCATTGAGTTAAATTTATGACAGTATCTCATTTGCCCACTATCACTATGAATGGGGGATTTATGATTTTTTGGACTAATGCTATTTTGAACTCCTTGAATTAGTGATTTGCATTTTGTTTGGATGATTTCGGCCTATCAAATGATTTTTTTTGAATATTTAAATTATTTTTCCTGAAAAATACATGAAATTCCATTTTCATAAAGGTATCGTTTGTGATTTAATAATCTTGAATGAATCCTTTTAATGTACGTCACACCATTTCCCCTATATGAGCTATCTATGCTAAAATAGCCCTAATATAAAAATTACTTTCACCTAAAAAGTAATTTTTTAGATTTATGAAATATTTTTATATTAACCATTATCGGGTCACATTTTCAAAATACTTCATTTACCCTTCACACCGTTTGAATAAGCTCAAAATAAATTTGATGAAGGGAATAGTGTGATGTTGTCCTTTTTTTTTGGAATCAAGAAAAATCAAATTAAATTTCTTGAACCCTTTTTCTAAGACATTCAAATATCTTGAAATATGTCTGATTAACTCCTTAAGGAATCTTATACTATGATATAAGTCCCTTCAGCTCGAATCAAGGCCAAAAAATTCAATTTTATTCAAATTATCAATTTTAATTTCCAAAATATATTTTTCTTCCAAAATCCAAATGCTTCCTCCTGAATCTACCCCAGGGGGATACTACAACCCCATTTTTTGAAGGGTATGCTATAACCTCGCTTTTTAAAAAATTGTTAAAAAAATTAAATTTTCTCTCTCTTAAAATTTCTCGGACCTTTTTTTTCACACCTCAATTAACCATCGATTCCATATGCGTCTCAACGTTCTTATTCTGGTTATTCCCTAATAATCAAAGCCAATTACAAGACACACTCCGACCGTCCCTCATTTCTATGTTTCTTTTTTGTAGGTTCATCTGGTGTAATGCTTATTATTATCTTTTTCATCTTACAATCACATTTTCTTTGTGATGCTCGTTTTGCATTCATATTTCTAAAATCATTTTTTTAAAAGAATTACAAAGTAATATTCTGTATCAGTATCTCTCCAACATCCGATATGGAATACCTAGTTTTTAAAATTAATGCAGTGAACATTTTGCCAAAAATCCCTATGTTTCTAGTCAACACCAAATTTTATCCAGGCAATTTTTAGAACACTCATTATTCAAAATAATTTAGCCACTTTAAATTTGGGTTTGTTGGATCCGGATTAATTGGGCTTAATTTATTTCAATTTAGGCTTATTTGAAAAAATACAAAAAATATATATAAATAAAATGAGTGGCTTGGGTTCAAAACCTAGGCCACCCTTGTGAATATATAGCCCATGACCAGTATACCAAGCATATGTTTTAGTCATCAAATCACAAAAAAAAATAAAAAAGGAAAGAAAAAAGATAAGAAGAACCTTATAAATTGGGTCATTTTGACCCATACGCCAAACATGACTTTATGATGTGAAATGACAAAAATAAATAAAAAGACAAAAAAAATAAGTGGCATAGTTTTCGAACCCAGGCCACCGCTATGGAATAGGTCACTTGTGACCCACACACCAGAGCTAAGTTTTGATCATAAAATAACAAAAGCAAATTAAAAATAAAAAGCAATGAAAAAAAAAAAAGGAACGGCTGCCATACTCAGCGTGGCAACCGCTCTGCCATAGTTGCAGAACCAGCCATGG
>JBBYHO010007827.1:0-13674 GCA_038382025.1 Adansonia gregorii
AATATGTTTGTAATACATATTATTATATAAAACATTATTAAGATAAGTTTTGCATGTTTTAAAGTCATGAAAAGGCTCTTAAAATTGATTTTCATGTGAATGTATTGATACACTATGGGTATGTATCAATACAATGCTTGGTAGTAGCTAAAAAAACCTTAAAATACAAAAATCACTATTCATATATCGAGACAGAGCATTCTGTATCGATACTGGACTATTCATGTATCAAGACAGATCTATCTATATCGATATAAGATTGTTTAATGGTTATAGTTTAGATCATTAGACACAATGTATCAATACCCACTCAATTGTATTGATAAAGAGGCACGGGGAACAACAAGAAATGACATTTTAAAGTCTCTAATGGCTATATCCCTTCACCAAATGTTCCCAATCACTAGAATCATGATCAAAGCTATAAATAAGCCACTCTAACACCTTCAACAAGAAGAAAAACTAAGAGATTGTCCTCAGAGTCATATCTTCATTTCCTTGATCATTTTGCCTAAGTAGTTTATCTTTATATAGGATTAATTCTTCCTATTTTTGTATTCTTCATTTTGTATCTTTAGATAAATATTTCTTTTAAGCCAAAATTCTTGTAAACATTGACCCTTTAGAGGTTTTATTTGTTTACACTCAAATCCTTGTAAAAAATAAAGGTTACTACTTAGCCATTAAAAAGTAGAGAAAGTTTCTACTTAGCTTTCAAAAATAGTGAGAGAGGGTTCTATCTTAACCATAAAAGATAAGGGGTAGAGGTTTCTATCTTAGCCTTAAAAGATAGGGAGTGTAAAGGTTATACCTTGTCATTGAAATTTTAACAATTCAAATTAGTGAATTGCAAAAATCTGAGGCAAGTGAAGCCAAGGTAGAGGACGTAGGCAATTAAGGCTGAACCTCTATAAATCATCGAGTTTGCTTCTTCTTTCCTTTTTCTTTAATTATTAATTTTTATTCACTAACTTGTACTCTAAAATTTGTGTTTAGATTTCTTAAGTTTATTTATCAAAGTTTTAATTTACTAAAATTCTAAAAAATTAGTTCACCCCTTTTGATTTCATTCACCACTAAAAGGCCTAATGTGAAGGTTGAACTATATAGCTTAATTCATATCTCAGCTAATAAACAAATATGATCCAACCTTTCGACTGCTTTGGAAACAAAACCCTGAAGAATGGAATAAAGAATGTCAAGAAGCTTTTGATAAGGTCAAATATTACTTTTTAAACCCTTTGATACTAGTGACACCAGTGCCTGGCAAGCCACTAATCCTGTATCTAATAGTTTTTAACAAGTCGATGGGCTGCATATTATGTCAACATGACAAGTTAGGCAATGTTGCAATGTACCCCTAGGTGGATCCTCGCAGATCTATGGGTACATACGACTTAAGATATTTTCCTAACTTAGAAATATCTTCTTGATTGAGATTTTTCTTTTGCAATGTAATGAGTATGAGAATGTATATATTCTTGATTTATGGTACAGTGAAGGGGACTATAAAATGAATTGCTCATCTTATTAGTTTAAGATAACCATCATGAAATGGCCAATGCTTGGAGCCACTACTAATCATTTTGGGCTAGGCATGATTGAATGCCTATTAAAACCAATGTTTTGAGTTACGAAACTCAAAACATTGATCCTATGGTTTACATAGTGCAAAGATTTATTATTTGGGTTTAGGAGTTGGTTACACATGATAAGGTACAAACCTCTTCATAATGCTTGAAACCAGTACCATATTAGTTATGTCTTATCTCAGTTTCGATTTATTCGATCTTAACTTATCATTATTTTGATATAACCCCTTCTAACGCATGCATCTTATAAAAATAATCTAGGTTTTGATGAAAAAGATTTAATCTCATATATGCCCCAGAGAGATGGAGAATATAGAGATTGTTGATAAAAATGACCTTTGGATTTTACTTTGAAAATGGAATGTTCCACTTTGGGCACTGTTGAAATACCCACACGGAACATTACCTTTAATTTTATTTAGAAACATTTTGAAAACATGAATGCAAATAATCATCACAAAGAAATCATGTTAGTAAGGCAATAAATGAAATAGCATAATATGGATCATTCAATGCAATGATAAAGAAAATGGGTGGACTATTGAAATTTATTTCACTATTGGCATCAGTTATCTAGGAATAATCGAATTGATAATTTTCAAGATGCATCTAGGTTTCTTGATTAAAAGGATAGGGTTAGAGTATCCCCTTAAAAAGATAGGGTTAGAGTATCCCCGTAGATGATAAATAATTTTGACAAAGAAGGATTTTTAAATCTTGACAATTTTGAAAAGCAGGGTTGGAGTATCCCCTCAGAAGGTCAGGGTTGAAGTATCCCCGTGGATGACAAATCATTTTAACAAAAAAAAGTTTTTTAATCTCGATAATTTTGAAAAACGAAGTTGGAGTATCTTCTCAAAAAGATACGGTCAGAGTATCCCTGAAAGTGACACATTTAACACTCTTTAGAGAAGTCGAATGGGAAAACTTAAGTTAGCAAAACCTTGTGATTTAGGGAACGTATGAGCCTTTCAACAACTTTTAGCAAAAGAAATTATTGTGAATGAGGATGGTAAAGATGTAAAATACGTTTATGCCTTGCTACGAGCCTATGAGAGGTCAAAGCATATTCTCGAGTCTAATCAGGTTGACACGGAGGCTTTTGAATGTCTCGAGACAAAATTTAGGAAGACAACTCAATTTTGTCCATGACCAAAAATAGGGGACAACATCATGCTATCCTAGTTCTCGAATTTATTCTAAATCAGTTTGAAAGATTTAGAGGGTGGACAAGATACTGCTAGAAAGCTAACTTGATGAGGGTCATCCTAAAAATATTTCCAATATCCCAAAAGTCACTTTTCAGGGGAATAAATTTTCAAATTTGAATCAATTTTACTGCTGGTAGAGCATCCAAGGGACAAGGTGGGTTAAAATTTGATAAACCATTTTGGACTTATTTGGTGTCAAAAAATTGAAAATAATACCTTTTCGAAAAGCAAATTTCATGAATCTTTTAGGAAAAATGTTTAAAAATTTTGGAAAAATAGTTTAGTGGGCCTAAACGGCCCAACCAGAAGATATGTTCAGATTTCAGAGGTCCTGGATAGTTTGGATTTGAAAAATCATAACTCTCTCATCTAGAGTGATCCAGGGATGAGCAAGACCTTGTTTTAAAGGTATTTTACACACTTTCAGAGAAAAATATCATAAAATTCACCAAAAATCATTTAGGATTTTAAAGTGATTTTCTAATTTGTAACAGCCATGTTGCCAATAAGGGACAAAGCAAAGTAGGGGATATCTCTTTTTTTAATGTCTACGGGTCCAAACTTGAGTCGTTGATGTTCGAACATCGATGACTAAAGGGAAAGAGTGGCATGAGCATCATGAACTTATTTGCATAGCCCTGGAGTAGTTTAGGATGATGCAATAGCCCGTTGATCATACCACTTACGATTTAGACTCAAGCAAGACATAAACATTTAGGGAATACTTGTTAGACCATTTCATTTCAAAATCAAAAGATTTAAGCTTGTTCAACCAAGATTTTAGATATGAAAAACTTAATTTTCCCCAAGATATTTTACTAATTTTAAGGAAAATGCTAAGTCTATGCTAATCCCTATTGGTTGAGGTTAACATGCTTGGCTTGGAGGGTTTCAAAAATCTATTTTTGACAGCCATCAATTGTGCTTTTTGACCAGGAGAAGGCAACAAACATACAAGGGGATTGCACATAACATGAGTGGGGATACTGACTTTACCAATAGTCTAGATAAAAAAAAAGTGTTATGCATTATGAAAAAAATGTTATGGATGCTAAAAATGACAATACTTCATGCAAGCTAATGTATAAATGTGCTTGAAATATGATGGACTAATGATTCACACATGGATTAAGGATAACAAGATGCATGGACATGGCATAAAATACATAAGCAATAGATATCAAACTAATGAGGATGAAATAAGGCATTTTGCACATCAAAGAGGCATTAAGCCATCCAAATCTTAAACTACCATGACCAAAAGCCATAATAATGCATGATAATCCTAGGAGGGTGATGGAAACATTGAGAGCTCACTAAAATGATGAAGATGCTGAGAAACAAAAAATGCAAGTGATAAAATAGAAAGCTATACCAACAAACTTCTATTTTCAGCCAAACAGTTGAAGTAGTAGAGAAGGCTTGAATTTCCCTCTCTTTTTTATTGTTAATAAGCAAGAAAAAGAGAGAAACAATGAGGTTTTGGTTCTGGTATGGATGAAGGTGATTTTCAGAATGTGTAGTGGTTGAAAATGAGTGTTTTGGGATTATTTTTGGATGTTGAGTGGAAAGCTACGGCATTTGGTTTTCTTGGTGTAGGAATGTGTTTTGGAAGTTGAAAATGAGCTTGAATCTAACCTTTCTTAGCTGAGATAGAAGTGGTCCCTTTATACCAGCATTTTGTAGCCAAATTAGAGGTGTTTTTGGCCATTTTCAAGGGGGACAAGGTGATGTCAGCATGATGGCTATAGGGTGGCTGTAGGGAGCAACTTGCTGCCAATGTGATTTGCATAGGGTGGTTGAATGATATTGGTTTAAATTCTTAAATGATTTTTCAGCAAATAGGGTAGTTGATGGTGATTTTGGTTAACAAGCTTGGGAGTAGGGTAATAATTTGATATTGACCTTTTTTGATCTAATTTAGACTTCAAAAAAAATTTTATGATTAATTCAAAACTCTAAATTCGTAATCTAATGTGTTTTAATTTTTCCTGATGCAAAGAAATGAGTTAAAATCGAGTTTTGGATCAATGGTGGATGAGTCAAAAATGCTTGGATGGTGAAAATGGCCTGTATGTATCAATACATTGCATAATGTATCGATACAATTGGTCCAAAAGCCTTGGTGGTGTCGATACAATGAACATTGTATCGATACTATGAACCATTATGTCGATACAATGAACCACAGTATCAATACATGTTGACATGTATCAATACATTTCTTTATAAAATGCATGTTTTGGTCTTAGCATGGCCTAGTATCGATACATGAGATCCTGTATCAATATAGAGGCTCATGTATCGATGCATTTACATGTTGTATCAATACAAATAGGGATATTTGAAATTTTTGGCATGTTGAAGCATTGTATCGATACATGACAACCATATATCAATACATTCAAGTAAAATTATGAATTTTCTGGTATCTTTTGTCCTTGGATACCTTGAACTACGTCATTTGATGCCACATCTTTGTATTTACCTTTGATATGATCCTTAAGCCTTCTTGACCTCTTCAAAATACCTTTTCACTAGGCGACAATGTCGTTCGATGATCACTGCCCCTTTTCACATCCATGCTTTCGATTGCTAAAAATTAGCCCGAATAAAATAAAGTGTCTACGGGTAAGAAAGAATAAGTTATTTACTACTTGTATAAGAAGTTCACAGAATATAAAAATAATTATTTATCCGTAAAGAAGCTATGTAGTGCTCTAGCTTGGATAACTAAAAGGTTAAGATAATACATGTTATACCATACTACATGGCTAATCACTAAACTCGATCCCATCAAGTATTTTTGTAAAGCTCACTTTGTCAAGGAGGTTAGCTAGGTGGCAAGTCCTATTTTTCGAGTATGACATTGTGTATGTAAATCAGAAAGCCATCAAGGGTAGCTTAATAATAGATTTCCTAGCAAATCAGGTCACAAAAGATAGCCTTCGTACTTTAAGTTTCTTAACAAAGGCTTGATGTGCATATTTGAGGCAGAGAACGTTGACAAGTATAGGTCATCATGGAAAATGTACTTTAATAGAGCTTTAAATGCATTGAGGCATGGAATTGGGGGAATTCTCATCTCACCTAATGGAAACCACTACCATTTCATTAAAAGGTGGAATTTTGATTGTACAAATAATATCATAAATATAAAGCTTGTGCCATAGGACTCCAACAGCCATTGAAAAGGGTATTCGAACACTACAAATGTTTAGAGATTTAGCCCTTATCATTTACGAACCGAAAGAAGAATGGCAAATGCGTGATACTAAATTAGTCAACTATGGTAATCTAATCGATCCCTCTCACATCCATGCTTTCGATTGCTAAAAATTAGCCTGAACAAATTAAGGTGTCTATAGCTACCTTTTTTTGACCATTGCTGAGAATCAAGAATAGGGCAACGACAAATAGGCACTATTTTGTCTAGGGTGAACTGACATTTCTAGAACATTATGGTGTTAGGTTTTCTAAGGTTTGACCCCCTTAGGCAAGTGTAGAGTAATATGGATTTTTATATAGGTGCCACCAGCTTATGCGGGCTTTGACTTGGGTGTCGCCAACTTGTGCAAACTTTGACTTAGACTTGGGTGCCACCAGCTTATGTGGGCTCTGACTAGGGTGTCGCCAACTCATGCAGGCTTTATGTCAGACTAGGGTACCACCAGTTCATGTGGGTTTTGACTTAGACTTGGGTGCCATCAACTCAGGTGGACTTTTAATTGGGTACTGCCAGCTCATGCGGGTTTTGACTTAGGTGCTGCCAGCATTTATGGGCCTTGACTTAGACTTGGGTGCCATCAGCTCGTGTAGGTTTTAACTCAAGTGCTGCTAGCTCATACAGGCTTTAAAGAGGTGCCACTAACTTCTGTGCTTTTAAGGGGTGCTACTAACTTATAGGCTTTTAAAGGGTGCCACTAAAATAT
The DNA here is from genome assembly GCA_038382025.1 of Adansonia gregorii. NCBI lineage: Eukaryota > Viridiplantae > Streptophyta > Magnoliopsida > Malvales > Malvaceae > Adansonia > Adansonia gregorii. Next base: position 6,736 of record JBBYHO010007827.1, read on the forward strand.
GGGCTTTAAAGAGGTGCAACGGATATATGGACTTTAAAAAAAATGCCATGACTTATGGGCTTTAAAAGGGTATCGCCAGCTTGTGCAGGGTTTAACTTAAACTTAGTGCCATTAGCTTATGTGGGCTTTGACATAGGTGCTACCAACTCATGCAGGCTTTAACTTAAAATTAGATGCCACTAAGTCATGTGGGCTTTGATTTAGACTTGGGTGCCACCAGCTCATATGGGCTTTGACTTAAACTTGGGTGCCACAAGCTCGTGTGGGCTTTAAAAAGGATGCCACTGACATGTGGGCTTTAAAGAGGTGCTACTAACTTATGGACTTTAAACAAAAAGGCCATGACTTATGGGCTTTACAAGGGTGCCACCAGCTTCTGTGGGCTTTGAATTAAACTTGGTGCCACCAGCTCGTGTGGGCTTTGACATGAGTGCCGCCAACTCATGCAGGCTTTGACTTAGACTTAAGTGCCACCAGCTCATGTAGGCTTTGACTTAGACTTGGGTGCCACTAGCTCGTATAAGCTTTAACTTGGATACCATTAGCTTATATGAGCTTTAACTTAGACTTGGGTGTCACCAGCTCGTGTGGGCTTTAAAAAAGGTACCACTAACATGTGGGCTTTAAAGAGGTGCCACTAACTTCTGGACTTTAAATGACTTATGGGCTTTACATGGGTGCCACTAGCTTGTGGGCTTTCAAAGAGGTGCCATGGACTTGTGGGCTATTAAAGATGCCATAGACTTGTGGTCTTTTAAGGGTGCCACTGACTTATGGGCTTTTAAAGGGTGCCGCCAGCTTGTATGGGCTTTGACTTAGACTTAGGTGCCACCAACTTATGTGGGCTTTAATTTAGATGTCACCAGCTCGTGCGGGCTTTGAATTAGACTTGGGTGCCATTAGCTTGTGTGAGCTTTGAAAAAGGTGCCACTGACAAGTATGGGTCATCATGGAAAATGTACTTTAATAGAGCTTCAAATGCATTGGGGCATGGAATTAGGGGAATTCTTATCTCACCTGATCGAAATCACTCCTCTTTCATTGCAAGGTGGAATTTTGATTATACATATATATAGCTAAATATGAGGTTTATGCTATGGGACTCGAACCAGCCATTGAAAGGGGCATTCAAACATTGTAAGTGTTTAGAGATTCAGCCTTATCATTTACCAACGGAAAGGAGAATGGTAAATGCGTGATACTAAATTGGTCAACTATGGTAATCTAATCGCCCTCTCTCACATCCATACTTTCGATTGCTAAAAATTAGCCCAGACAAAATAAGGTGTTTATAGCTGCCCTTCTTTGACCGTTGCTGAGAATCAAAACTATGACAAAGACAAATAGACACTATTTTGTCCAGGGTGAACTGACACTTCCAGAGCATTTAGGGTGTTAGGTTTTCTAAGGTTTGACCTCCTTAGGTAAGTGCAGAGTAATGTGGATTTTTGATATAGGTGCCACCAGCTTGTACAAGCTTTGACTTAAACTTGGGTGCCACCAGCTTGTGCGAGCTTTGACTTGGGTGCTGCCAACTCGTGTGGACTTTAACTTAGGCTTGGGTGCCAACAGCTCTATGGGCTTTGACTTAGGTGCCACCAAATCATGCGAGCTTTGTCTAAGACTAGTGTGCCACCAGCTTTGTAGGTTTTGACATAGACTTGGGTGCCACTAGTCGTGCAGGCTTTGACTTAGACATGGGTGTCACCAGCTCATGTAGGCTTTGACTCGAGTGTCATCAACTCGTATGGACTTTGAAGAGGTGCCACTGACTTGTGGGCTTTTAAGGGGTGCCATTGACTTGTGGGCTTTTAAGATGTGCCACAGACATATGGACTTTAAAAAAGGTGCCATGACTTATGGGCTTTACAAGAGTGTTGCTAGCTTGTGCTGGGTTTGACTTAAACTTAGTGCCACCAGCTTGTGTGGGCTTTAACATGGTGCCGCCAACTCGTGTAGGCTTTGACAGACTTAAGTGCCACTAACTTGTGTGGGCTTTGACTTAGATTTGGGTGCCACCGGCTCATGTGGGCTTTGACTTGAATGACATCAGCTCGTGCAGGCTTTGACTTAGACTTGGGTGCCACCAGCTCTTATGGGCTTTTATAAGGGTGCCACTGACATATAGGCTTTAAAGAGGTGCCACTCACTTGTAGACTTTAAAAAAGATGCCATGACTTGTGGGCTTTACAAGGGTACCGATAGCTTGTATGGGCTATGACTTAAACTTGGTGCCACCATCTCGTGTGGGCTTTGACATGGGTGCTGCCAACTCGTGCGGGCTTTGACTTAGACTTAGGTGCCACGAGCTCGTGTGGTTTTTGACTTAGACTTGGGTGGCACCAGCTCGTGTAGGCTTTGACTTAGACTTGTGGGCTTTTAAAGGTGCCACTGACTTATGGGCTTTTAAGGGGTGCCACCAGCTTGTGCGGGCTTTGAATTAGACTTAGGTGCCACCAGCTCGTGTGGGCTTTGAAAAGGGTGCCACTAATATGTGAGCTTTTAAGGGGTGCCACTGACATGTAGGCTTTAAAAGGGTGCCACTGACTTATGGGCTTTGAAAAAGTGCCATTGACATGTGGGCTTTGAAAAGGATGACAAGGACTTATGGGCTTTAAAAGGGTGTGACAAAGTTTTCGATAGAACTTTTAATACTAGTTTTTCAAAAGTTTATGACAAAATTTTATGATGAAAGGGTTTTGGCATTAGTTCTTGACAAAATGCTTGATAAAGCTTATGATGAATGTTCTTTACAAAAGTTTTTGATGATAATTTCTAGACTATGTTTTCTTGACACTGGCCCTTTGACAATAGTTTCTCTATAAAAAAGGTTTTGACATAAGGTGATGGGGAGAAAAGAACCTTACCTGAATGACACTTGATTTGGGAAGCTTAGAGTACTTACCAGGAATTCCTTAAAGGTTTAGTAAACCTGGCTTGGAGTGATATTGTAAAAATTATGATGTATGATGGTAATGTGAATGCATGATGTGGAATGTTATCATTATTACATGATGTGAAGTCTAATACAAGAGATAGCCATAGTTCTCCATAGTTCTCCTTGCATGTCATTCAGATTCTCCTAGGGATGGCGATTTGTTTTTGATACGACTATGGATGAGAATCTTCCTCATTCTGCTAGGGATTATAGGTTGTCCCGGCTCCACTAGGGATATGACCAAAAACTTAGTCTCAAGAATTCAGATTGTTGCATTTCTTGATTTAGGAGGCTCAACCATTTTCCTAACAATTGAAAGGCATTATCAATAATTTAGAGATTGCTTGCCTGATTAGGCTGATGTCTCTGGTTTTGATAGGATTTTAATAGAAGACATGGGTTAATTTTTAGTTATCTTAAAAGGGTTTTTCTTGAGATGTGGCTTGTGAAAGCAAGAAACAATCTGGTGTATGATTATAACGAGCAGGTGTTTGGATGTGACAAGTGCATGATCTTGATGATTGGGGTGTAAGCAGAGTTTTTTGTGCTTTCTTTTCCTTTCGATGTAATTTCAAGATTTCCTAATGCATATTTTAGTTGATTATTAAATATTATCAATTAAATGACAAGTGCAATGTGAATTGTATAGGGGTTAAAGGAAACAAAGCAATATTTATTCATGACAACACAGAGACATAACTCAATATACTATTTGACAAGTAATTGATAGGGTAGTGAGAAAGATGATCTTTTAGGCAAAAGATGCCTCTGACAATCATAACATGGATGTTTTTTAGGTGCTTTTCAGAATCTTTCTCGAACAATGAATGTGCCTAGCATGAGCTAATCTTTGAAAGATCTCTAGGATTGCTTTGCATTGTCTTGTAGACACTCTCAATGCATGCCTCATCAAAATTGGTCTTCTAAAGTCACCCTTGCAAGTTTTCAACTCTAGTCGGGTCGGTTGCCCAGATGCCTTTTTTAGATTTTCCTCTAAACCTTTTTTTTATGTTTTTTTTGTTTTTTTTACTCTTTTCTTTGTTTTCTTTTTTTTTTTGTTTTCTTTTTTAGTTTATTTTTGTTTTTTTCACTTTTTTTTAAAGGATGCCTTTTTAGATTTTTGCCCTTTGCATGAATATCTCTTGATAGAATCTAAGTTGACTGAGTTGGGCAAGACATTGCTGTCTATTTTTGACAAGATTAAGGCCCCTCCAGAGAAGGCTTGCTTTACAACATACGATCCTTCCCAATTAGGGGTCCACTTGCTTCATGCAACTTTATGAATTGGGAGGATCCTTTTCAATACCTATTTGCCCCGATGAAATTATCATGGGTGCATCTTTTTGTTGTGGGCTCGAATCATGCATTTTTAATGTGTTTAACCATGGCAGATGGCTTTCATGCATTTTTTGCTCGATAAGGTTGAGCTAGTCGTATCTGTTGTTAACCTATTCAGCTTCTTCAAGTTTAGTTTCCATCAAAACTCTGAGAAAATGGATCTTGACTTCGATAAACAATACAGCTGCCATCCCATAGATAAGAGAAAATGGGGTAGTACTCATGGAAGTTTGAACTAAGGTCTGATAGGCATGAAGTGCAAAGGATAGCTTCTCATGCCAGTCTTTATAAGTCTCAATCATTTTTTCAACTATTCTTTTAATGTTTTTGTTGGTCGCCTTAACTACCTCATTACTCTTTGGGCGATAAGGATGGAATTATCATACTAGATCATGAATTGTAAAAGGTCTAGTGGTATGAAGCTTTCTTTGAAACCTTTTTCAGAATCAACTTTAAGTGCAAATTAACCATGTAAAATCGATCTTTAAAGCCCATCAGACACATCCATGTCATTATCATCAGGACACTTGAAAGGGTGAAGGAATAGGGATTGCAAAAGGCACACACATAACCAAAAGATTTGGATAAAAATGGAGGCAAAAGAGTAATGGAGACAAAAAGGTTGAAAAGTGATTTAGACACATAATATGGAATAATATATGCAAAAGTCATTTCATTGATAATACTTGACAAAAATGCCCCTTAGATAGGACACCTACCTACCCTTAGGTAAGGGCAGGTAGGCTTTCATTTCTTCACATCACATAAAAGGGATAAGAAAAGTGCAGGGCTTTTGTTATGACCCCAACATCAAAATTAGGTTTTGGTGGAGGGACATAAATCTATTGCTCGATATTGGTCATTGTCGCAATGTGCCCTGAGTTGGATCCTCGCAGATCTAAGAGTTCATACGACTTATTATACGGTGAGGGGGACCATATGATAAATCACTCATCTTATTAGTATCGTATGACCATCACAAAATGGCCAACACTTGGAGTCGCCACTGATCATTTTAGGCTAGGCATGATCGAATGCCTATTGAAACCTATGCTCTAAGTTACAAAACTCAAAACATCGATCTCATGGTCTACGTAATGCAAAGATTCACCGTTCGGGTTTGGGAGTTGGTTACGTGTGATGAGGTATGAACCTCTTCGCAATGCCCGAAATCGATACCTTACTAGCTATGTCTTATCTTAGTTTTGATTCTTTCGATCTTAACTATCACTATTTTGATATAACCCTCTTCGAATGCATGAATCTTATAGAAATGATCCAAGTTCTGATGAAAAAGATTTAATATCATATACATCCATGAGAGATAGGGAATATAGAGACTTTCGATGAAAATGACCCCTAAATTTTACTTTCAAAATGGAATGTTCCACTTTGGGCACTGGAGAGATACCCACGCAAAATATTACCTTTAATTTTATTTGAAATGTTTTGAAAACATGAATGCGCATAATCATCAAGGAAATCATGTTAGTAAGGTAATAAATAATATAACCTAACATGGATCATTCAATGCAATGATAAAGAAAATGGTGGACTATGGGAATTTATCTCGTTATTGACATCGATTATCTAAGAATAACCGAATCGATAATTTTTGAGATGCATCGGGGTTTCTTGATTAAACAAGGTTCGTTTAACATATTCGTGAAAATCTGAGAAAAAAAGGAATGATTAATTTATAGTTGAGAGATAGGGTTGGAATATCCCCTCAGAAAGGTGGGGTTGGAGTATCCTCGTGAATGGAAAATAGTTTTTTTTGGACAAAGGAAGATTTTTTAAATCTTAACAATTTTAAGAAGCGGGGTTAGAGTATCCCTTTAAAAGGTCAGGGTTGGAGTATCCCGTGAATGAGAAATTATTTTGACATAGAAAGATTTTCAAATCTTGACAATTTCGAAGAACGGGGTTGGAGTATCCCCCTAGAAGGACGAGGTTGGAGTATCCCTGTGGAAGACATAACTTCATGATTTAGAAAGTGGGCGAGCATTTGACAATTTTTGGCAAAAAAAAATTATTGTGAATAAGGATGATAGAGATGTAAAATATGTTTATGCCTTGATATAAGCTTATGGGAGTGTTAAGGTATGCTCTCGAGTCTGATCGGGATGACATGGAGACATTCAAATGTCTCGAGACAAAATTCGGAAAAACAACTCAATTTTGACCAAAATCAAAAATAGGGGATAGCATTGTGCTATCTTGATTCCTGAATTTATTCTAATTTGGTTCGAAGGATTTAGAAGGTGGACAAGACATCCTTAGAAAGCTAACTCGATGAGGATCATTCTAAAAATATTTCCAATATTCCAAGAAGTCACTTTCTGAGGGAATAAATTTTCAAGTTCAGACTAATTGAGCTGCTGGCAGAGCATAGGAGTGACAAGGTGTGTCAAAATTTGAAAATCACCCCAGACTCATTTGGTGTCAAAAAATTGCAATTGATACCTTTTTAAAAATGGGATTTCATGAACATTTTAGGAAAAATGTTTAAAAATTTTGTGAAAATCATTTAGTGTGTCTGAAATGTCCAAACAGGATACATGTCTGGATTCTGGAGGTTTTGGGCCATTTAGATTTGAAAAATCATAACTTTCTCATTCGGACTGATCCGAAGATGGACAAGACCTCGTTTTAAAGATATT
>JBBYHO010007849.1:0-13673 GCA_038382025.1 Adansonia gregorii
CTAAATGATGCACAAGGAGAACAACAGCTATCTTCCATATTAGACTTCACATCATGCAATATGATAGCATTTCATATGATGCATTCACATTACCATCTTACATCATAATTTTTACAATATCACTTCAAGCCAAGTTTGTTGAACCTCCAAGGAATTCCTGGTAAGAACTCAAAGCTTCGTAAACCAAGTGCTATTTAGGTAAGGTCTTTTCTTCTTATCACCTTATGTTAAAACCTTTTGGTAAAGCAGCTATAATTAAAGTACCCGTATCAAGAAATTGTTGTCTAGAAACTATCGTCAAAAAACTTTTGTCGAGAATATTTGTCAAATGCTTTGGCATGAACTAGTGCCAAAACCTTTTCTTATAGGAAATTTTGTCATAAAGTTTTGGTATTTGAAGTTTTATCAAAAATATTGTCAGCATCCATTTTAAAGCCCACAAGTTGTGGCACTTTTTTAAAGCCCACAAGTCGTGGCACCCTTTTTCAAAGTCCATAAGTTAGTGGCACCATTTTAAAGCCTACAAGTCAGTGGCACCCTTTAAAGCCCATAAGTCATGGCACCCTTTAAATCCCATAAGTCATGGCACCCTTTAGAGCCCATAAGTTAGTGGCACCTCTTTGAAGCCTACAAGTTGTGGCACCTGCTTAGAAGCCTATAAGTTATGGCACCTGCTTAGAAGCCTATAAGTTGTGGCTCCTCCTTAAAAGCCAACAAGTTAGTTACACCCTTTTAAGCCCACAAGTCAGTGGCACCCTTTTCAAAGCCCACAAGTCATGGCACCCTTTTAAAGCCTATAAGTCAGTGGCACCTTTTTTAAAGCCCACAAGTCATGGCATCCCTTTCTAAGCCCACAAGTTAGTGGCACCATTTTTAAAGCCCCCAGGTCATGCCACTATCTTGAAAGCCCATAAGTCATGGCATAAGTCGTGGCACCCTTTTTAAAGCCCGTTAGTCAATGGCACCCCTTAAAAGCCCATAAGTTGGTGGTATTTCTTCAAAGCCCACATGAGCTGGTGGCACCCAAGTCTAAGTCAAAGCCCATACAAGCTGGTGGCACCTAAGTCTTAGTTAAAGCTCGCATGAGCTGGCAACACTAAAGCCAAAGCCCGTACAAGCTAACGGCACCCAAGTTAAAGCCCACACGAGCTGGTGGCACCTAAGTCTGAGTCAAAGCCAGCACGAGCTGGCGGCACCCGAGTCAAAGCCCATATAAGCTGGTGGCACCCAAGTCTGAGTCAAAGCCTATAAGTCATGGCACCTCATTAAAAGCCCATAAGTTAGTGGCACCTCTTTGAAACCCACAAGTCAGTGGCACCTTTTCCAGCCCACAAGTTTATGGCACCCCTTTTAAAGCCCATAGGTCAGTGGCACCCTGTTAAAGCCCACAAGTCAGTGGCAACTCTTTAAAGCCCATAAATCAGTGGCACCCTTTTAAGCCCATAAGTTAGTGGCACCTTTTTTAAAGCCCATAGGTCATGACACCCTTTTAAAGCCCTAAGTCAGTGGCACCCTTTTAAAGCCCACAATTCAGTGGTACCTTTTAAAGCCCATAAGTCATGGCACCTTTTTAAAGCCTGCACGAACTGGCAGTACTCAAGTCAAAGCCCACACGGATGGTGGCACCTAAGTCTAAGTCAAAGCCCGCATGAGCTGGCAGCACCTGAGTCAAGGACCACATGAGCTGGTGGCACCTAAGTCTAAGTCAAAGCCCATATGAGCTGGCGGCACTAAGTCAAGGCCCACATGAGCTAGTGGCACCCAAGTCTATGTCAAAGCTCGCACGAGCTGACGGCACCTGAGTCTAAGTCAAAGCTCGCATGAGCTGGTGGCACCCAAGTCAAAGCCCACATAAGCTGGTGGCACCTAATTCTAATTTAAAGCTCGCACAAGCTAACGGCACCCGAGTTAAAGCCTACACGAGCTGGTGGCACCTAAGTCTAAGTTAAAGCCCGCACAAGCTGGTGAAACCTAAGTTTAACTCAAAGCCTGCATGAGCTGGTGGCACTCGAATTAAAGCCCACATGAGCTAGTGGCACCCAAGTTTAATTCAAACTCTACACAAGCTGTTGGCACATACATTAAAAATCCACGTTACTCCGTACCTGCCTAAGGGGGTCAAACCTTAAAAAACCTAACACCCTAATGTTCTGGAAGTCTCAATCCACCCTGAACAAAATAGTGTCTATTTGTTTTTGCACTATTCCTGATTCTCAGTAATGGTCAAAGTGGGCAGCTGTAGATACCTTATTTTCTTTGGGCTAAATTTTAATAATCTGGAGCATGGATGCAATAGGCGGTGATGTGTTGCCCAGTAAAAAAGTATTTTGAGGATGTCAAGAAGGGCTAGGGATCATATCAAAGGTAAATACAAAGGTGTGGCATCAAATGATGTAGTCCAAGGTATCCGAGGATAAAATATAGGAAAAAATTCACAATTTTACTTGAATGTATCGATACGTGGTTCTCATGTTTCGATACAATGTTTTAACGTGCCAAAAATTTTAAATGTCCCAATTTGTATCAATACAACATATAGATGTATCGATACATAAACCTCTATATCAATGCAGGACCTCATGTATCGATACTAGACCATGCCAGGGCTAAAACATGCATTCTATGAAGGAATGTATCGATACATATCAACATATATCAATACAATGGTTCATGGAATCGATATAATGGTGCATAGTATTGATACATTGATCATTGTATCGATAAAATGTTTATTTTCTCGATACACACAAGGTTTTTGGACCAAATGTATCGATACAGTATGTAATGTATCGATACATGCAGGCTATTTTCACAGTTCGAGCATTTTTGACTCGTCCACCATTGATCCAAAACTCGATTTTAACTCTTTTTTTTGCATAAGGAAAGATTAAAACACATATCAAATTATGAATTTAGACTTTTGAATTAATCATAACATCTTTTTGAAGTCTAAATCAGATCAAAAAGGGTCAACATTACATCATTACCCTATTCTATAGCTTGTTGACCAATATCACCATCAGCCACCCTATTTGTTGGAAAAGCACTTCAGCATTTAATCCAGCCACCCTATTTGTTGGAAAAGCACTTCAGTATTTAATTGAGCCACCCTATTTGTTGGAAAAGCAGCAAGTTGCTTCCTACAGCCACCCTATAGCCACCATGCTGACATCACCTTGTCCCCTTGAGAAATGGCTAAAAGCACCTCCAATTTGGCTTTAAAAGGCTAGTATAAGTGGACCACTTCTATCTCAACCGAAAAAGGTTAGATTCTAGCTCATTTACACTTCTAAAAACACATTCACACACCAAGAAAACCAAATCCCGTAGCTCTTCACCCATCACCCAAAAATAGCCCTCAAAACACTTACTTTTAACCACTAAACATTCCAAAAATCACCCTTATGCATACCAGAACCAAACCCTAATTATTTCTCTCATTTTCTTAGTTGTAAACAACAAGGAAAAGATAAAAATTCAAGCCATCTCTACTGCCCAAATCATTCGGCCAAAAATTAAGTTTATTGGTATAACTTCTTCCTCTGTCACTTGCATTTTCTGTTTTTCTAGCATCTTTATCATTTTAGTGAGCTCTCCATGTTTCCATCACCCTCTTAGGATTGTTATGCATTACTGTGGCTTTTGGTTGTGCTTGTTTACATTTTCGATGCCTTAATGCCCCCTTTTTATGTGCAAAATGTCTCATTTCATCCTCATTAGTTTGATATCTCTTGCTCATGCATGTCTTGCCATGTTTATGCACCTTGTTATCATTAATCCATGCATGAATCATTAGCCTAACAGATTTCAAGCACATTTACACCTTAGCTTGCATGAATCATTATCATTTTTAGCATCTATAACATTTTCTTGTCAAAGTGCATAATACTTTCTTTATCTAGGCCATTAGTAAAATTAGCATCCCCATTCATGTTATATGCCCCCTTGCATGTTTGTTGTTAAAATGCATGCTTGATGGATGATAAAAAAATGATTTTCAAAACCCCCTAAGAGAAGCATGTTAACCTCAACCAATGAAAATTAGCATGGATTTAGCACTTTCATTAAAGCTAGCAAAATATCTTAGGGAAAACTAAGTTTTTCAGATATGGAATCTTGGGTAAACAAGCTTAAATCATTTGATTTTCCAACAAAAATAACTTTACACTCATACCCGAAATGTTTGTGCCTTGATTTTGAGTTAAAACCTTGAGTGGTATGATTAATGGACTGTTTTATTGTCCTAAACTACTCTAGGGCTGTGCAAATGAGTTCGTGATGTTCATCTACTCTTTCTTTCAATCATAGATGTTCGAACATCAATAACTCGAGTTTGGTCTCGTAGAAAAAAATGAAAAATATCTCATATTTTGCCTTATTCCCTGCTGGCATTACAACTATTGCAAATTGAAAAATCAATTTAAAATGCGAAATGATTTTCAGTGAATTTTATGATATTTTTCTCAGAAAGTGTCTCAAAATACCTTTAAAACAAGGTCTTGTCCATCCCCAGATCATTCCAGATGAGAAAGTTAATATTTTCAAGTCTAAACTATCCATAACCTTTGGAATCTGAACATGTATTCTAGTTGGGTCGTTCAGGCCCATTAAATGATTTGTCCAAATTTTTTAAGCATTTTTCCTAAAATGTTCATGAAATTCCCTTTCTAGAAAGGTATTATTTGTGATTTTTGACAAATGAGTTTAGGGTGATTTTTCAAATTTTGGCACACCTTGTCACTCTTATGCTCTGCCTATGGCTCAATCTGTCCGAACTTGAAAATTTATTCCCTCGAAAAGTGACTTCTTAGGATATTGGAAATATTTTTAGAATGACCCTCATCGAGTTACCTTTCTAACGATGTCTTGTCCACCTTCTAAATCTTTCAAACCAATTTAGAATAAATTTGGGAAGCAAGATAGCGCGATGCTGCCCCCTGTTTTCAATTTTCAATTTTGGTCAAAATTGAGTTGTTTTCCCAAATTTTATTTGGAGACATTCGAATGTGTCCATGTCACCTTGATCAGACTCGAGAACGTACTTTAACCTCCTATAAGCTCGTATCAAGGCATAAACATATTTTACATCTTTATCATATCATTCACAATAAATCTTTTTGCCAAAAATTTTTTAAATCATCGAATGCTCACCTATTTTTTAAATCATGAAGTTATGCCTTCCAAGGGGATGCTCTAACCTTGTTTTTTAAAATTATCAAGATTTAAAAATCTTTCTACGTCAAAATGATTTCTTATTCCCGGGGATACTCTAACCCTGACCTTTTAAGAGGATACTCCAACCCCGCTTCTTAATATTATCAAGATTTAAAAATCTTCCTTTGTCAAAAAAACAATTTTCCATTCACGGGGATGCTCTAACCTTATCTTTCAACTATAAATTAATCATTCTTTTTTTCTTCTCGAATTTCCATGAATATGTTAAATAAACCTTGTTTAATCAAGAAACCCAAATGTATCTAAAAAATTTTTGATTTACTTATTCCTAGATAATCGATGTCAATAGCGAGATAAATTCCAATAGTCCATTCCTTCTCTTTATCATTGCATTGAATGACCCATGTTAGGTTACTTCATTCATTATCTTACTAACGCAATTTCTCTGTGATGATTATGTGCATTCATATTTTCAAAATGTTTCCAAATAAAATTAAAGGTAATGTTCCATGTGGGTATCTCTTTAGTGCCCAAAGTGGAACATTCCATTCTCAAAGTAAAATTTTCATCGAAAATCTTTATATTCCCCATCTCTTCAGGGCGTATAAGAGATTAAATCTTTCATCAAAACCTGGATTATTTTTATAAAATTCATGCACTAGAAGAGGGTTATATCGAAATAGTGACAAGTTAAGATTGAAAGAATTAAAACTGAGATAAGACATAGCTAGTAAGGTACCAATTTTGGGCATTACGAAGAGGTTCGTACCTCATCGTGCGTAACCAACTATCGAACCCAAATAATGAATCTTTGCATTACGTAGACCAAGGGATCGATGTTTTGGTTTTCATAACTTAAAACATAGGTTTCAATAGGCATCCAATCAGGCCTAGCCTGAAATGATTGGTGGCAACTCCAAGTGTTGGCCATTTCATGATGGTCATCTGAGACCAATAAGATGAGTGATTCATCTTATGGTTGCTCTCACTGTATCATAAGTCGAGAATCTATACATTCTCGTTCTCATCAAATTGCCAAAGAATAGTCTAAGTCAAGAAGACATTTCTAAGTCAGAAAAGTATTTTAAGTCATACACACCCATAGATCTGCGAGGATCTACCTCGGGGTATGTTGTGACAGGATACTCATAATAATCTTTACTCTTTCTATTATTGCAGACTATAATCATGTTCTCCTCATTGGGATACATGATATTGATTCTATGGTTTGTAATAAAAGCTTTTCTTTCCACCATTTTCCTTGGAATCAAAGTTCATCCATGAAATGAAACAAACTTGGATAGTTGTAATACTCTCCATTCTTTTTGTTATTGACACTACAATCATATTCACCTCATTGAGATAAATGATATGGATGCTTTGGCTTGGCAAGCAAAGCTTTTTTTTCACCATATTCCTCATAATTAAAGTTCATCCGTAAAATAAGATAAACTTGGATACTTTAATAATCCCCATTGTTTTTGCTATTGCACACTACAATCATGTTTTTCTCATTAGGATGCATGATATTGATTCTACGGTTTGCATGAAAAGCTTTTCTTTCCCCCGTTTTCCTTATAATCAAAGTTCATTCGTAAAAAGCGATAAAGATGGATACTTCTAATAATCTCCATTCTTTTTGTTTTTGGAACTACAGTCACGCTTACCTTATTAAGATACACGATATTGACACTTTAGTTTGGCAAGAAATGCTTTTTTTTCTACCATGTTCCTTATAATTAAAGTTAATTCATGAAATGAGATAAACTTGGATACTCATAATATCTCCATTTTTTTTGTTATTGCACACTATAATCATGTTCTCCTCATTGGGATGCATGATATTGATTCTTTGGTTTGGCAAAAAAAGCTTTTGTTTCCATCGTATTCCTTTGTTCGTCCGTGAAATAAGACAAACTTGGATACTTTTAACAATCTACATTATTTTTGTTTTTGGCACTATAATCATGTTCACCTCATTGGGATACATGATATTGACACTTTGGTTTAGCAAGAAAAGCTTTTTTCTTCCACCATATTCCTTATAATTAAAGTTCATCCATGAAATAAGATAAACTTGGATACTCGTAATAATCTCCACTCTTTCTCTTATTGCACACTAAAATCATGTTCTCTCATTGGCATACACGATATTGATTCTTTGCAACAAAAGCTTTTTTTTCCACCATTTTCCTTATAATCAATGTTTATTTATGGAATGAGACAACATTAGATACTTGTAATAATCTCCATTCCTTTTGTGTTTGGCACTACAATCATGTTCACCTTATTTAGATACATGATATTGATGCTTTGATTTGGGAAGAAAAGCTTTTCTTTCCACCATTTTTCTTATAATTAATGTTTATCCATGGAAAGGGACAAACTTAGATACTCGTAATAACCTCCATTATTTTTTTATTGCACACTATAATCATGTTCTCCTTGTTAGGATACATGATATTGATTATTTGGTTTAGCAAGAAAAGCTTCTCTTTCCACCATATTCCTTACAACTAAAGTTTGACCATGAAATAAGATAAACTTGGGTACTCGTAATTATCTCTATTCTTTTTGTTATTGCACACTATAATGATGTTATCCACATTGGGATACATGATATTGATCCTTTGTTTTGGCAAGAAAAGCTTTCCTTTCCACCAAAGTCCTTATAATCTAAGTTCATCCTTGAAATAAGATAAACTTGAATGCTTGTAATTGTCTTCATTCTTTTTGTTATTGCACACTACTATTATGTTTTCTTCCTTAAGATACACGATATTGACTCTTTGGTTTACAAGAAAAGCTTTTTTCCCCTCTATTTTCCTTGTAATCAAAGTTTATCCGTGAAATGAGACAAACTTGGATACTTGTACTAATCTCCATTCTTTTTTTTCTTGGCACCATAATCATGTTCACCTCATTGGGATACACGATACAGATGCTTTGGTTTGGCAAGGAAAGCTTTTCTCTCCACCATATTCTTTGTAATTAAAGTTTATCCGTGAAATAAGATAAACATGGATACTCGTAACAATCTCCATTCTTTTTGTTATTGCACACGAAAATCATATTGCCTTCATTAGGATACATGATATTGATTTTGTCATTTGTAAGAAAAGCTTTTCTTTCCACCATTTTTCGTATAATCAAATTTTATTCATGAAAAGAAACAAACTTGGATACTTGTAATAATCTTCTTTCTTTTTACTTTTGGCAACACAATCATGTTTACCTCATTGGGATACATGATATTGATGCTTTAGTTTGGTAGGAAAAGCTTTTCTTTACACCATATTCCTTAAAATTAAAGTTCATCCATGAAATAAGATAAACGTGGATACTCGTAATAATCTCTATTCTTTCTCTTATTGCACACTACAATTATGTTCTCTTCATTGGGATACATGATATTGATTCTTTCATTTGCAAGAAAAGCTTTTCTTTCCACTATTTTCCTTATAATCAATGTTTATCTGTGAAACCAGACAAAATTAGATACTTGTAATAATCTCCATTCTTTTTGTTTTTTTTTTTGCAACAATCATGTTCACCTTATTTGGATACATGATATTGATGCTTTGATTTGGCAAGAAAAGCTTTTCTTTCCACCGTATTCCTTATAATTAAAGCTCATCAGTGGAATGAGATAAACTTGGATACTCATAATAATCTTTATTCTTTTTTTATTGCACACTATAATCATGTTCTCCTCATTAGGATACATGATATTGATTCTTTAGTTTGGCAAGATAAGCTTTTTTTCCACCATATTCCTTATAATTAAAGTTCATCTGTGAAATAAGATAAACTTGGATACTCCTAATTATCTTGACTCTTTTTGTTATTACACATTGTAGTCATGTTCTCCTCGTTGGGATACGTGGAATTGATTCTTTCATTTAGCAATAAAAGCTTTTCTTTCCATCATATTTCTTACAATTAAAGTTTGTCTATGAAATATGATAAACTTCGATGCTCGTAATTATCTCTATTCTTTTTTTTATTGCATACTATAATCATGTTATTTGCATTGGGATACGTGATATTTATTCTTTGGTTTGGCAAGAAATTTTTTTTTCCACCAAATTCCCTTTAATTAGAGTTCATCCTTGGAATGAGATAAACTTGAATACCCGTAATAATCTCCATTCTTTTTGTTATTGCAACCTACTATCATGTTCTCTTCACTAGGATACACGATATTTACTCTTTGGTTTGCAGGAAAAGCTTTTCCTCCCTCTATTTCCCTTGTAATCAAAGTTTATCCATGAAATGAGGCAAACTTGGATACTTGTAATAATCAACAGTTTTTTTTTGGCATTATAATCATGTTCACCTCATTAGGAGACACGATATTGATGCTTTGATTTGTTAAGAAAAGCTTCCCTTTCCACCATAGTTCTTATAATTAAAGTTTATTCGTGAAATAAGATAAACTTGGATACTTGTAATTATGTCCATTCTTTTTGTCATTGCATGCTATAGGCATGTTCTCCTTATTAGGATACATGAAATTGATTCTTTGGTTTGGTAAGAGAGGCTTTTCTTTCCACCAAATTCCTTATAATTAAAATTCATCCTTGAAATAAGATAACTTGGACACTCTTAATAATCTTCATTCTTTTTGTTATTGCACATTGCTATCATGTTCTCTTCATTAAGATACACGATATTGACTCTTTGGTTTTGCAAGGAAAGCCTTGCTTCCCTCTATTATCCTCATAATCAAGGTTTATTTGTGAAATGAGACAAACTTGGATACTTGTAATAATCTCTATTCTTTTGTTTTTGGCATGACAATCATGTTCAACTCATTGGGATACACGATAGTGATGCTTTGATTTGGCAAGAAAAGCTATTTTTTACACCATATTCCTTAAAATTAAAGTTCATCTGTGAAATAAGAAAAACTTGCACACTCATAATAATCTCCGTTCTTTCTCTTATTGCACTCTATAATCATGTTCTATTCATTGGGACACATGATATTGATTCTTTCATTTGCAAGAAAAGCTTTTCTTTACACCATTTTCCTTATGAATGATGATTATCTTTGAAATGAGACAAACTTAGAAACTTGTAATAATCTCTATTCTTTTTGTTTTTGGCACTACAATCATGGTCACCTCATTTGGATACACGATATTGATGCTTTGATTTGGCAAGAAAAGCTTTTCTTTTCACCATATTTCTTATAATTAAAGTTCATCAGTGGAATAGGACAAATTTGGATACTCATAATAATCTCCATTTTTTATTGCACACTATAATCATGTCTTCCTCATTGGGATTCATGATATTGATTCTTTGGTTTGGCAAGGAAAGCTTTTCTCTCCATCATCCTGATAATTAAAGTTCATCTACAAAATAAGATAAACTTGAATACTTGTAATAATCTTAATTCTTTTTGTTCTTGGCACCACAATCATGTTCAGTGCATTGGGATATACAATATTAATGCTTTGGTTTGGCAAGAGAAGTTTTACTTTCCACCATATTCTTTGTAATTAAAGTTAATCTATGAAATAAGATAAACATGGATACTTGTAATAATCTCTGTTCTTTTTGTTATTGCACCCTACAACCATGTTGTCTTCATTGGGATACATGATATTGATTCTTTCATTTGTAGGAAAAGCTTTTCTTTCCACTATTTTTCTTATATTCAAAGTTTATTCGTGAAAGGAGACAAATTTGGATACTTGTAATAATCTATACTCTTTTTCTTTTTGGCACCAAAATCATGTTCACCTCATTGGGATACGCAATATTAATGCTTTGGTTTGGCAGGAAAAGCTTTTCTTTACACCATATTCCTTATAATTAAAGTTCATCTGTAAAATATGATAAACTTTGATACTCATAATAATCTCTATTCTTTCCCTTATTGCACCTATAATCATGTTCTTTTCATTGGGATACATGATATTGATTCTTTCATTTGCAAGAAAAGCTTTTCTTTCCACCATTTTTCGTATAATCCAAGTTTATCCATGAAATAAGACAAACTTAGATACTTGTAATAACTCCATTCATTTTGTTTTTGGCACCGCAATCATGTTCACCTCATTAGGATACATGATATTAAAGCCTTGGTTTGGCAAGAGAAGCTTTTCTTTACACTATATTCCTTATAATTAAAGTACATCTATGAAAAAAGATAAACTTGGATACTCGTAACAATCTCCATTTTTTTTTTGTTGTGGCATATTACAATCATGTTCTCTTCATTAGGATACACAATATTGATGCTTTGGTTTGGCAAGAAAAGCTTTTCTTTCCACCAAATTCCTTATAATTAAAGTTCATCCACAAAATAAGATAAACATGGATACTCGTAATACCCTCTATTCTTTTTGTTATTGCACACTATAAAATGTTCTCCTCATTGGGATACCGGATACTGATTTTTTGGTTTGGCAAGAAAGCCTTTTCTTTCCAATATATTGATTTAAAATTAAAGTTCATTCACAAAATAAGATAAACTTGGATACTCATAATTGTCTCCATTCTTTCTGTTATTGCACACTATAATCATGTTCTCCTCATTAGGAGACATATATTGATGCTTTGGTTTAGCAAGAAAAGCTTTTCTTTCCACCATTTTCTTATAATTAAAGTTCATGCATGAAATAAGATAAACTTAGATACTCATAATAATCTCCATTGTTTGTTTATTTTGCACTACAATCATTTCCACTTCATTCGAATGCACGATATTGATTCTATGGTTTGCAAGAAAAGTTTTTTTTCCATTATTTTCCTTATAATTAAAGTTCATCTGTGAAATGGGTCAAACTAGGATACCTGTAATAATCTTCGTTCATTTTGTTATTGGCACTACAATCATGTTCACCTCATTAAGATACATGATATTGATGCTTTGGTTTGGCAAGAAAAGCTTTTCTTTCCACCATATTCCTTATAATTAAAGTTTATCTGTGAAATAAGATAAACTTGCATTCTTATAATTCTCTCCATTCTTTTTGTTATTGCATATTTTAATCATGTTCTCATTAGGATACATGATATTGATTCTTGGCTTAGCAAGAAATGCTTTTCTTTCCAGCAAATTCCTTATAATTAAAGTTCATTGCTAAATAAGATAAACTTGGATACTCGTAATAATCAACATTCTTTTTGTTATTGCACACTACAATCATGTTCTCCTTATTAGGATACATGATATTGATTCTTTGGTTTGGCAAGAAAAGCTTTTCTTTTCTCCAAATACCTTATAATTAAAGTTCATCCGTTAAATAGGATAAACTTGGATACTCGTAATAATCTCCTTTCTTTTTGTTATTGTATAGTACAATCAAGTTCTTTTCATTGGGATATATGATATTAAATCTTTCATTTGGTAAGAAAAGCTTTTTTTTGGGCAAGAAAAGCTTTTCTTTCCACCATTTTCCTTATAATCCACATTTATCTGTGAAATAAGACAGAATTCGATTATCGCAATAATCTCCACTCTTTTTGTGATTGGGCATTACAATAATGTTCTCCATATTGGGAAACACAAAATTGAAGCTTTGATTTAGCAAGAAAAGCTTTTCTTTCCACTGTTTTCCTTGTAATCAAAGTTCATCCATGAAAAGGAACAAACTTAGGCACTTGTAACAATCTCCATTCTTTTTGTTTTTGGCACTACAATCATGTTCACCTTGTTGGGATGCACGATATTAATGATTTGGTTTGCCAAGAAAAGCTTTTCTTTCCACCATATTCCTTATAATTAAACTTTATACTGTAACCTGTTTTTGGTTACAGTCAAAATTGAGCTATCTTCCCGAATTTCATCTTGAGACATTTGAATCTCTTCGTATCATTCTGATCAGGCTCGAGAATATGCTTTGACCTCCCATAGGCTTGTATCCAGGCATGAACATTTTTTACATCTTTACCATCCTCATTCACAATAATTTCTTTCACCAAAAGTCATCAAAATGCTTATCCGTGTTCTAAATCACAACGTTTTATCAATTAATTTTTTCAAACTAGACTTTATTACAAAGTGTATGATATGTCACTTTTAGGGATACTCTAACCTCGACCTTCTATAAGGATACTCCAACCCTATTTTTCAAAATTATCAACCTTTAAAGAATCTTTCTTCATCAAAATTATTCATCGTCCATGGGGATATTCTAACCCGACCTTCTGAAGGGATACTTTAACCTTATTTTTTAAAATTGTCAACCTTTAAAGAATTTTTTTTCGTCCAAATTATTCATCGTCCATGGGGATACACCAACCCCATCTTTTCAAAGGGATACTCCAACCCTTCTTTTAATTGCAATTAATTTTTTCTCATTCTTGGACTTCTATGAGTATGTCAAACAAATCTTGTTTAATCAGGAAACCCAGATGCATCTAAAAAAAAGTCAATTTGGTTATTCCTAGATAATCGATGCTAATTACGAGATAAATTCCAATAGTCCATTCCTTTTCTTTATCATTACATTGAATGATTCATGTCATGTTACTTTATT
>JBBYHO010007870.1:0-57661 GCA_038382025.1 Adansonia gregorii
TTTATTTTGTTATTTATTTATTAATAAATAGGGTTTGCAAAGCTTGCCTTATCACTTTATTATTCGAGGTTGTAAAATTCTCTTCTCACCTTACTCCCCTAAAATGTAACTCAAGGTTTCTTCAAACTCATGTAATTACTACATAGTTTGAAATCTAGGATTGGGATAGTATTAGAGAATTTATGTACTTAAAGATATAAAAGAAATGGTGCCAAGATGAAAACCAAGGAGATTACCATGAAGACTTCTGTGATATGCAAATGGCATCCCTAAGAAATTGACCACCTAGTTTCCTAATGGCTCAAGGAAATTACGTAAGATAAAAGTCCATAATCATCCTAGTGGATTGCATTAATAGATTTATTTTATGTGATATATATGAAATATGTATGCCTTTGAAATAAATGCTAATGCAACGCAATCAAAATTAAATCAACGATACTTAAAATAATATTTGCTAAAAGAAATCCCTCATAAAATATTAAATCCATTCTTAAGCATGATAAGACACCTTCCATTAGATTATAATATGATACTCGAGTTTTGACCATGGGGATTTGTTAAGCTAACTCAAGGTTCCTTTTGTCCAAGCTGCTTAAGTTAGAATTAATTGGTCTTACGCAACCATAGTTGTGTTGTTAGGATGTGTACAACTTGATTGCATGGCTTCAGAGATGATGGTTAGGCAAAATGTATATGATGCATTTAGGCAAAAGGTTGCAGCCTCATTGCTAAGAGTTGCATAAAGATGTAATAGGTAAATTAGGTTACCTACCTAATTAGTTCTTTTATGTTTTGTTGAGCTAACTCAAGCTTATGCAAGAATGAAAAGGGTCCTAGCTCATTAAAAAGATTTAAACATTAAACTTCTTATAATATAGTTAAGGGCTACAATTGTGCAAAAGTAATGAGGAATAATCATTCTAGTTTTAAAACCTATATAAATGATAATCATATGTGTGTTATTAAGATTAAATATATTTTAAAATTCGTACAGGATATAAAATAAGAAGTATGGCTTCTTATTTGTCATTGCATAGCATAGTAGATGCTAAAAGTTGACTGAGCTCAATTTCATTAACTGGCTCTGTAATGTTAAAATCTTTTTAACAAAAAAACATAAGGCTTATGTCTTTGATGAGCCCATACTCGAAGAGCTTAGACTTGATGCTTTTCAAGAAGAAAATGATGCTTATTAATTCATAAAGATGATCTAACGTAAACCATATATGTAATGATGGCTAACATGACAGTTGATCTTCAAAAGCTACATGAGGGCATAAAAGCTCCAGACATTATCCTAAACATTAAACAATTGTTCGATAAGGAAAGGCGCACTAAAGGATTTGACATCTTAAAGGAATCATTCTAATAAAAGATGTCTAAAGGTACAACTATTGGAATTCAGTGCTAAAGATGATTAGCTAGATCACTTGAGTAGAATAGTTGGGCTGGCCAATGGATAATGAGTTAGCAATTAACCTAATTCTTTCATTCTGCCTCCAAGTTTTTCACAATCTGTGTTAAATTTCAACATGAATCATCTAAAGATATCCCTTCCAAGATTGTTTAACATGTCTATGCTAGAAAAATCTCTCACCAATGAGAAGGTAGTCTACTTGGTTACTTCCACTTCTACTTCTAATGAAACTGAGAAGAAGGAAAAGAAATCAAGAAAGAATGGATCAAAGAGTTTGAAGCCATCTGGTAGGCTAAGGATGGAATTGATAAAGTTACTTGTCACCATTATAGAAAACCTAGTCATTGGAGGAGAAATTAAAAGGAGTACCTTGAATTAGTCAAGGATAAAAAGTAAAAGGGAGTTTCTACCTTAGGCATATATTTAAAAAAATTCATTTACTTTCCTTCAGTATATGATGCCTGATTATTGGTACTAAGTATGTTTGACAAATTGTAGGGACCAATGATAATGATAAGAAGAAAGATAAATGAAGATAAACCATTAGAGAAGATTGCAACCCGAATAATGTAGATCAGGCTTGCATCTCTATTCATGGAAGTCATTGAAAACTTTCTTTTTATGATTTATTTTAAACATTAGATGTTTATGTTAACTTTATGATTGATTGTAAGAATTCTTTTATTTTAGGATAAATGTTTTGAACATATATCTTTTGCTGGCATATGGATGCCTTGCTTTTAATTTCAATTATTTAATAAATCTTAATAGAATTGTTATACATGTCTATCAAATTATACCAAATGATTAAATTATGCCTAGTTAACTTAAATTCAAATCTTTTAAAATTAAATTCCATACAAAAGTCTTATGCATACGATGTTTAGTGGGAGTATTTGTGAACTACCAAAAGTTAATATTCATCAAAATGTAAAACTTACTAGGAGCATTCATAGGATATGAAAAGTTAATAAGCATGAACTACTGACAAACTAAAGTTTTACATACTTGGATGTAACTTTAGAAAGAGTTCCAAATTAGAAAAACTCTATATTTATATCTAAGAGACATAAAATAAATCATGTCACCATAGGCTTGTGAAAATGATTAATTTTGGATTATGGATATTAGGTTAGTTAAATTTATACCAATAGTTGTAAAGCAGTTGGCCTATGTGATTGGAATCAAGGTGTTATTATGATCCAAATAGTTTTATGACTCAATAACAAAAATTATCAAAGATGAATTAACATGTTCTCTAATAAGTAGACACTAAGAATAATACAATTATTTCGAGTGCAAGTGGGAGATATTAATATATGCCCTTGAACCAATCAGATTTAGTCGTGGGATATATAGTCAAATAACATCATACATGTTACTAAGCTTTAGTAACATAGATTTTCCTTTAATTCAGCGGTGTGATTGACATTCATGCAAACACTAATTGGATGAAGCCTTTAAAACACAATGTCCTTGATAAGATCCTTATGCATTAAAGCTATGTTTCTAAAATGTTCCAAGTCATCATATTGCCAAGATAGGGCATTGACAATGCATAAAGACTTGTACATGCTAAGCCTCCATGCATAAGATGCATGCAATTCTTTGATCTCATAGAAGTTGAGATATACGAGATACTTAAGGATAGAATATAGTGCTTGTTTTATGGTAACAAGTTTTGCAAATATGGTCTAACTAAGAACTCTATTTGGTATAAGTCACTCAAGTGTCTATAGAAGATGTTCTTAAATGCCAGCTATTGTGACATGTCCCTTAGACACATATGTGTGGCGATGTGGTACGACTTAAAAACAAAAGTGAAAAAGGGCTTACCTTTAGATCATCCTTTCATTAGAATTTGAATTAGGTGTGATAAAGTGAAAATCAAGGGAAGAGATCATTAAACAAATTACTCATCCAACTGGCCTTGAATGGCTATTATGAAATAACCAAGACTTAGAGTCATGACTAATCATTTTGGAATAGGTATGATGAGATGCCAATTAAAACAGATGATTCCAAGTTACGAAACTTAAAAAATTGATTTTGCAATTTGCATATACCAGAGTTTGTTTTAAAAGACTCTAAGAGTCATTTGCACACGGGGAAGGATTAGCACCCATTCAATACCCATACATTTAGCCATAAATTATCAAAGTCTCAAGTTTCCCTAGTTGTTTATGCAATCAATATTTATGTATAATCCCCTTCTTATGAATATAAATTTTTATATATTGGATTTGGGTTTTTGTGATAGGAGTTTAGTTAATATCTTTTATGTAACCCAGGAAAGAAGATAAACAAAAAGGATTTGGTAAAAGAGATTAGAATTGACTTGGAAAAGGATACCTTATGTTGAACACTAAAGGGATGCTAACGAAGAGTATTGCCTTGAGTTTAATGAAATCTGATTTTTTAAAGACATGAATGTAAATAATCACAAAAAATAAGAAACGAGTTAGTAAGCCATAAAGGAATAAAATAAAAACTACATTAAAGATTAATATATGGAAACAAAAAAAAGGGTTGGTTAGAATTTATCTCATTATTGACCTCGGTTATTGAGGAATAAGAATAACTGAATTGATGATTTTGAGAAATGTTTAGATTTGGTGGCCGTCTTAGGCATAAAAAGTTTGTTAAAAGTTTTGAGGATGCCTGGGAAAGAGAAAAGTTAGATTTTGGATATATTTTGAAAAGTCAGGTTAAAGTATCCCTCAGAGGAAACGGATTGGAAAATTCACTTGAAAAAGCATGGTTGGAGTATCAACTTGAAAAATGAATTTGAGTGGTTTTTAAAAAATCAAAATTTTTGATATTTTTGAAGAAAAATAAATTTTAAGATGGAAAATATTTTAAATAGGAAATGGAAATTAATTTCGAAAAATATTTTTGAGTTTTGATTCAAGCCTAAAGGGACTTATGTTGTGACTCACAACACCATTGGGAGTAAATCCAAGTAACTTTCTCAAGTTCAGCAAAAACAAAGGACACCATCACTTTACCCTTTCTTGAATTTATTTCAATTTGGTCCAATGGTTTCTAATGGCAAACAAGGTACCATTGGAAAGTTAACTCAATAGGGATTAATGTGAAAATATTCTAAAAATCCTAGAGAATCACTTTTTTGGTAGAATTAATTTTTGAAACCAGGTTTGAGTCAGCATTGCTAGCAAATGCTAGAAAAAGGGAGTAGTAAACTTTGAAAAATCATCCTAGACTTGTTCAAATTGCTAAATAAAAAACAATACCTTTTTATAAAGGCAATTTCATAAATGTTTGAATTAAAATGTTTAAAAAATCTAGAAAAATCATTTGATGAGTCAGAATCACCTTAACAAAATGTAAATCATTGATTCTAAATCTTCCAGACAACAAAGGTTTGAAATATCAAAACTTTTACATCTGAAAGATCTATGGGAAAATAAGGTATCGTTGTAAAGGGAATTTAAAACCTTTTCCAGGAAAAATGCTAGAAAATTCCATAAAAAATTCATTTTGGTTCTAAAAATAATTTTTCAAATAAGGATCACTATGTTGTTAGTACCAAAAAAGGCATTTTTTGGATTAAGGCTTTTATGGTCATGTGTTAAGGTGCCAAACATGCAAATGCCCAATCACTGAGGTCCACGATAGTGAAGTAATAGACTAACCCAACTCTTGTTGAGTAGGCTACTGAACTATCCACTAACCATACCAATATTAATGATAGGCTCGTAGCAAGGCTTAAACTAAATATTTGAAAACATATTTTATTTTGGGTTAAAATATAATTTACTTAGCTTAATGAGGCCATGATTCCAAACATTTATGTTTTATATATCCCCAAGATCAGAGAACCAATACACTGAAAACCTTAAATCTATGTTAATCCCCATTAATTGAGATTAATATAGGCTTAACTTAGGGGTTTCTTTGAAAATAGATTTTCGCAAGCATCACAGAGGTATTTCAACAAATATATGATAAACTAAACAAAAAAAATACTAGACATGAAAATCTTTCACAACAACAAACTATCCATGCACTTTATCAAAGAAATCATACTAAAATTGCATCCTAAGGCATGATCAAGATTAAGATATGCTAGGCTAGGTGTTCACACACGAAATAAGCATGTTAAGATGATGGAAAACATGGAAAGAATGTATGAGTAGGGGCCATTTTAATGTCAACAAGAAATATGGCATTCGAGCTCATGAAAACACCATTGAAACACAAAAAAAGGTCATCCACATCCTAAGGCTAGAATAAATAAGGCCATAATAATGCATAGAAGCCTTAATAGGGTCATAGAAATATAACGGTTCATTAAAATAAAACAATTGAAAATAAAAAATAGTAAATACACCTAATAGAAGCTTAAAGTCTTAGCTATATCCTTAAACAACACTTTAGCAACTTCTAGCTCACTTTTTTCTTTTTTTTTTGGACTATTAAAAAAAGAATGAAAAGATAGAGCTTTTGGTTATGGTGGTTATAGAGATAATTTTTAAGGTAGAGATTAGGGAAATGAGGGGCTTTAGAAGGTGGAAAAGAAGCTACATTAATGGAATTTTTGAGAAAGCTTAAGGGTTTTTTAATGGCTGATGTTTGAAAAAAGGGTTTTTTCAGCTGAGTAAAGAATGGATTATATAGTGGATAATTTTAGCCACTAAGATGACCAAGCATTGAGAGCATATGGGAATTTTGTTGTGTACAATATGATGGCTTATTGTAACAAGGTGAAATCTTTTAGCATTTGATCAGTTAACCTTAATTTTTATAGGTAAAGAAATTCATACATTAGCTAATCAAATGAGTTGTTTAAAGTTTGTCCTTCATAAAACCAAATTTTCATAAAATACGCTAATGCCAAGCTCAATGGGCTTTCCCAAAATGTGTGAATCTAATGTTTAGTGCCTAAAAATTAAATCCACATGATAAGTATGAAATTATGTTTCATATTGGATTTTTTTGAGAAATTTGAGTTTTAAAGTCATGGTATGAAAGGGTGAAAATGTCTCAAATAAAGCTAAAATAGCGTTGTGCATCGATACATTGAGCTTTGTATTGATACATTAAGCAAGAAAACCTAGAATGTATCGATACTTTGAATTTGATATCGATACAAAGCATGGTGTATTGATACCAAAAAGCTTGTTGTGTTGATGCCTAACTTATTGTATTGATGCATACATCCTTATATTGATATTTATTGGCTAAAAATTATAATTTTAGCTACAACATAACCCTATATCTATATAAACACCTTTGATAAAATTCAAATAGCAAAATCTTAGAATTTGAATGATGTAGAGCCTTGTATCAATATCTTAGGCCCTTACATAAAGAGACTTATACAAAAATAAGAATTTTTGTTACCTTTGACTCTTTGAACTCGTTACCTTAGCCAAGAATGGCAGGAACTTAACCCAATTTTTTTTGAATGCCTTCGATGATGCCTCAGACAATGACTTCTGATACTTCAGATGTTGGCTCAAAAAAATTAGGTTGTTTATAGCTACCTTTCTTTAACCATTATTGAGCATCAGGAACAGGGAAAAGATAAATAGATAGTATTTTGTTTAGGGTACTACATTGGCTCATAAATGCCTATAGGAAAATGCAGATCTAGTTAGTATTACACTGAGCTGGGCTGAGTATAATGGTAGTGGTCCTAACTAATAAGAATATTTCAATAAGTTTTGTAAGGTTTGACCTTCCTATAAGGTTTGTGGTTTCTTAAGTTAACCCTTTGATAGATGCTAGCTAATATGGGCTTTGACTTGATAGGCATCAAACTCTTTATGGACTAAGGTAGATATGCATTTGATAATTGTCCAGCTCTTTTTAGACTGAGATAGGTAAGCGACTAGCTCTTTATGGACTGAGGTAAATAGGCATCTAGCTCTTTATAGACTAAGGTCGGTGGGCATCTAGCTCTTTATGGATAAAGATAGGTAGATGCCTAGCTTTTTGTAGACTAAAAGGAAAAAGACATCTGGCTCTCCATGGACAAAAAAGAAAAAATAAGCATGCAATTTTTTATCGAATAAAAAGGAAAAAAGGCATCTAACTCTTTTATGAATTGAAAGAAAAAAGGTGTCCACCTTTTTTTAGACTAAAAAAAGAAAGACATTTAGCTCTTTGTGGTCTAAAAAGAAAAAAAAGGTGTATAGCTCTTTCCTAACCCAAAAACAAGGCACTCAACTCTTCATGAACCAAAAGATATAAGTTTAGGTACCTTACTTAAATTTTTTTGAGGCTTTTTGAAAATAAGAATTTATACTCGGGGTTTTTTATTGCTTTAACTTTTGTAAGTAGAAGGTTTGTAATTGAAAAAGTTATTTGTTGTATGAATTATGCATAAAGATGTAAATGCATGTTTAAGCGATGCAAAGGTGATGATTTTAAAAGCTTAATCTAGCAATTGGCTTCGAAGTTTTGAATTGCCCTTTAACTTTGAGTTTCATTAGGTATCTTATGTTTTTAGGTTTACTGACTTTACTATTAATATTTTGAAAGTTTTTTTTCCAAATGGTTAAGGTCATTTTTGAAGGTTGAGATGACTCATGATGTGTAAGAAGGTTACTAAGTTTGATCAGCTTCTATAAAAGGCTCAATCATCAAGTTTTGTTAACAGACTTGGTGAGCTAGTTTTTGACATGCTCGGAAGGATACATTTGATGGTCTAAATAGACTAATAAGAATGTGGTTTAAAGGTAGGAATCAAGGATCATTGATTTGGCTTGACCTTCCAGCCAAGGTTTATTGAGGGACATTTTTATGATGTTTCTCAACATGGAAGAAGTCTAGAGTGTAAGTCCAGTTATGGTTTTAGAATCCATTCTTAGCATTTTGAACTTGACAAGATTTTTCTAGAGAATTTTATCTTGTTTGAGGTAATACTGAGAAATCCCATTATCAATTTTGTATGATCTATTAATCAGCATCAATTAAATGATAAGCATGATGTAATGTGGTATGCAAAATGAAAAACAAGATTCAAAAAATGAAATAGTTGTATTTTATTTTTAGAAAAAAAGAATAAAATTCATTAAACATTTGAAAGGTATAAAGAAAGTTGAAGATTAACTTTTTAGTAATCGTCCTTTTTTATGTTAATGACATGATCTTCTACTGAGTACTTTTACAAACTTTTCTCAAATAACCAACTTTCTTAGTGTAGGTTGTTTCTTGAGAACTTCTTGGATTACCCTATGGTAGTTACCTAAGTTAAGGTAAATGCCACCTTTTCATCCAAGATCTGCTAGAAGTGGGTTTAGTAAACTTAAGATAGGATAAGGATATTGGGACAAAATTTGGTATTTTAGTGAAGGATGGTTTTGTAAGTTAATATTGGCTTTGATTAGGTTCAAACAAGTAAGGTTTGGTCGTGTAAGCTGTCCTTCCGAAGATAAGGATGCTATTGTAGGTTTCTATTCGAAGGACCTTCTTAGGCATAATGCTTCTCGGTAGAATCACGTTGACAAGGTTGGGCAAGTCATTACCATCTATCTCAGTTAGAATTAATGCTCTACTGAAGAAAGCTCGCTTAACTATATAAAGAACTTCCCACTTTGAGGCCTATTTTCCTTGAGTAATTTTATAAATGAGGAGGATCTTTTTAAGTATTAAGTCTCTTTACTAAAACTATCAAGGATGGATATTTTTGTTATGAGCTCTTATCATACACTTTTGATACATCTATCCATGATAGATAACTTTTACTTTTTTTTTTGTCAATGAGGTTAAGTTGCTTGTATTGGTTCTTGACCTATTTAGCTTTATCAAGTTGTGATTCTATCAAGAACTTGAGTTAAGGGATTTTGACTTCAATGGGCAAGATTGCCTCTATCCTGTAAACTAAAGAGAATGAGTAGCTCCAATGGAAGTTCAAACTATTATATAGTAGGCATCCAACATAGATGGTAGCTTCTAGTGTTAATTTTTATAAGTTTTGACCATTTTCTTGACTATTTTCTTAATATTTTTGTTGGCTGCATAAACCACACCATTAATTTTTGAATGGTACGGCACTAAGTTATGGTGCTTGATTTTGAATTGGTAGCAAATTTTTTCTAGTATTTTATTGTTTAAGTTACATGCATTATTCGAGAAGTCCATATTGGTAGATGATGTCTCACTTCATAAACTTGCACATAATAGATCTAATGACATTGGAATATAAGGCTGCTTTTATCCATTTACTAAAATTATCAACGGTGACCAAAATGAAGTGATAGCCATTCGAAGCTTTGGAAATGATGGGCCCAATCATATCCATGCCTTATATAGAGAAAGGCCATAGAGCCATCATGACATGCGAAGATGAAGATGGGATTGCATAAATTTGGGACTTATGGAATTTCTAGACATAGTTGTTGACACGTTATTTTGTTCGAGCTATTTTTTAGCAATCTGGGGCATGAATGTGAAAGGGGGTGATGAACATCGCTCGAAGAAAAAATATTTTAAGGAGGTTAAGAAGGCCTATGGATCATATCAAAGGTAAATGCAAAGATGTGGCATCAAAGGATTGAGTTCAAGGTGTCTAGGGACAAAAGATATAAAAAAATTCATATTGTTGCTTGAATGTATCGATAACATGCCAAAAATTTGAAATGTCTCCATTTGTATTGATACAACATGTAAATGTATTGATACATGAGCTTATGTATCGATAAAGGGGCTCATGTATCGATACTAGGCCATGCCAAGACCAAAACATGCATTCTGTAAAGAAATGTATCGATACATAGCAACATGTATTGATACAATAGTTTATAGTATCCATACAATGATAATATTATCAATACACTTAAGGTTTTTGGACTAAATGTATCAATACATTCTGCAATGTATCAATACATACAGACCATTTTTCATGGTTTAGGCATTTTTTACTCATCCGCCATTGATCCAAAACTTGATTTTAACTCATTTCTTTGCCTCCGAAAAGATTGAAACCCATATCAGATTATGAATTTAGACTTTTGAAGTCTAGATTAGATCAAAAAGGTCAATGTCACATGATCACCCAACTTCTCCCTAGTTTGTTGACCAAGACCACCATCAGCCCACCCTACTTGCTAGAAAACCATTTTAGCATTTAAACCAGCCACCCTATGTCCATCACATTGGTAGCAAATTGCTCCCTATAGCACTCTATAGCCACCAAGTTGACATCACTTTGTCCCCCTTGAGAAATGACCAAAAACACCTCCAATTTGGCTCTAAGATGTTGGTATAAATAGACCACTTATATTTCAGCTGAGGGACTTTAGATTCCAGCTCATTTTCAGCTTCTAAACATATTCCTGCATCAAGAAAACCAAAATCCCATAGGTCTTCAGTCACCACCCAAAAATAGCCCTAAAACACTCATTCCTAACCATTACACATTCTAAAAATCACCTTCATCCACACCAGAACCAAAACCTCATTATTCTTCTCTTTTTCTTGCTTATTAACAACAAGGAAAAGAGAAAATTCAAGCTATCTCTACTGCTCCAACTATTTGACTAAAAGTTAAAGTTTTGTTAGTATAACTCCTTACTTTATTATTTTTATTTTTTGTTTTTCAGTACCTTCATCATTATAGTGAGCTCTCCATGTTTCCATCACCCTCTTAGGATTATCATGCATTATTATGGCTTTTGGTTGTGGTCGTTTAGGATTAGGATACCTTAATGCCCCTTTGATGCAAAAAGCTTCATTTTATCCTTATTATTTTGTTTGCTCTTGCTCATACATTTTATGCCATATCCATGCATCTTGTTATCCTTAATCTGTGTATAAATCATTAGCCTAACACATTTCAAGCACATTTATATATTAGCTTGCATGAATTATTGGCATTTTCAGCATCCATAACATTTTCTTATTAAAATACATAACACATTCTTTGTCTAGACCATTGGTAAAGTTAGCATCCCTATTCATGTTATGTGCCATCACCTTGTATATTTGTTGTCTTCCCTTGTTAAAATGCATATTTGATGGCTATCAAAAATTGATTTTCAAAACCTCTCCAAGCCAAGCATGCTAACCTTAACCAATAAGGATTAGCATGAACTTAGCATTTTCCTTATAGTTAACAAAAATATCTTAGGGAAATTAAGTTTTACAGATCTGGAATCTTAGTTAAACAAGCTGAAATCTTCTGATTTTGCAATGAAAATGGCCTTACACTGGTTCCCGAAATGTTCATGCCTTGTTTTTGAGTTGAAACCTTGAGTGGTATGATCAATGGGCTATTTCGTCATCCTAAAATACTTTGGGGCTGTGCAAATAAACTCATGGCCCTCATGCCACTCTTTTTCTTCAATCATAAATGTTAAAATGTCGATGACTCGAGTTTGGACTTGTAAACATAAAGAAAATAAGAAAATATCCCTTAGTTTACTTTGTCCCTGCTGACAGTAACACTATTATAAATTGAAAAATCACTTTAAAATCCAAAATGATTTTTCATGAATTTTATAATATTTTTCTCTGAAAGTTTGTCAAAATACCTTTAAAATGAGGTCTTGTTCATCCTGGGATCAACTCGCATGAAAGAGTTATGATTTTTCAAACTTAGACTGTCCAAAATCCCTAGAGTGAACAAAGTGCATTCTAGTTGGGGCCTTTAAGCCCACCAAATAGTTTTTCCAAATCCATCCTGCATTTTTCCTAGGATGTTCTTGAAATTCTCTTTCTAGAAAGGTATTATTTGCAAATGAGTCTGAAGTAATTTTTCAAAATTTGACACACCTTGTCTCTTGTATGCTTTGCCAGTAGCAAAATTAATCCAAACTTGAAAATTTATTCCCTTGAAAAATGACTTTTTGGGATATGGGGAATATTTTTAGGTTGACCCTTGTCGAGTTACTTTCTAATAGTATTTTGTCCACCCTCTAAAGCTTTCAAACCAATTTAGAATAAATTTAAGAAGTAGGATAGCGTGATGCTGTCCCTTAGTTTCGGTTATGGTTAAAATGGAGTTGTTTTCTTGAATTTCATCTCGAGACATTTGAATGTCTTCTTATCACCCTGATCAGACTCACGAACATGCTTTGACCTCCCATAGGCTTCTATCAAGGCATAAACATATTTTACATCTTAACCATCCTCATTCACAATAATTTCTTTTGCTAAAAGTTGTCGAAATGCTCACACATTTCCTAAATCACAAAGTTTTGTCAACTTAAGTTTTCTAACTCAACTTAGTAGACATGTCACTTTTGGGGATACTCTAACCTTGACCTTCTGAAGGGATTCTCCAACCCTTTTTTTTAAATTATGGAGATTGAAAAATCTTCTTTTGTTAAAATTATTTGTCATCCATAAGGATACTCTAACCCCACCTTTTTGAAGGGATACCCTATCCTTGCCTTTCAACTACAATTAATTTTTTTCCTTATTCTTAGACTTCCATGAATGTGTCAAACAAACCTCATTCAATCAAGAAACCCATATGCATCTCAAAAATTGTTGATTTGATTATTCTCAAATAATCGATGCCAATTACGAGATAAATTCCAATAGTCTATTCCTTTTCTTTATCATTGCATTGAATGATCCATATTATGTTACTTCATTTGTTGCCTTACTAGTGTGATTTCTTTGTGATGATTATTTGCATTCATGTTTTCAAATCATTTCAAATAAAATTAAAGGTAATTTTTTGCATGCTTATCTCTCCAGTGCCTAAAGTGGAACATTTCATTTTCAAAGTAAAATGCAGAGGTCATTTTATTGAAAATTGCTATATTCCCTATCTCTCTATGGTGTATATAAGATTAAATCTTTTACATCAAAACCTGGATTTGTATTTTTATAAGATTCATGCATTAAAAAAGGGTTATATCAAAACAGTGATGAGTTAAGATCAAAAGAATCAAAACCAAGATGAGACATAGCTAGTAAGGTATCAATTTCAAGCGTTATGAAGAGTTTTATACCTCATCGTGTGTAACCAGCTCCCAAACCCAAATGTTGTATCTTTGTACTATGTAGACACAGGATTGATGTTTTGAGTTTCGTAACTTAAAACATAGGTTTCAATAGGCATCCGATCATGCCTAGCCTAAAATGATTGATGCTAACTTCATGCATTGGCCATTTCGTGATGGTCATCCGAGACCAATAAGATGAGCGATTCATCTTATGGTCCCCTTCACTGTATCACAAGTCGAGAATTCGTACATTCTCATTCTTATCATATCACAAAAAAGAACTCTCGGTCAAGAAGACATTTCCATGTTAAAAAAATATTTTAAGTCATACACACCCATAGATCTGTGAAGACCCACTTGAGATACATTGTGACATAGTCAATGCGTTTTTTTTAAGTGTCCACAATAATATCTAGACCTCATGACTTGTTTTGCCATTGTATGTTTGTTAGCATTATGCCATAAAATCTTTCAGAGACCTCTCACATAATTTTCTTAGCTTCAGACACATTCACACATTAGAGTAATGTTTGATCCAAGCTTTTCTCGTACAAGACTTTATCGTCCAAAACAAATCTTGTAGCATGTTAGAGGTATTGTTGGTCTCAAATGTAGTGAATTGGTAGCCCATCCCTCTTTTCTTCTACTTTATGGTAGTAAGTGGGTGCTTCATGGATACTTATTTGGATATGTGTAATTTTTGACTCCCGTGTTATCTCAAACATAGAAGCCAAGGTTGCCAAATCATCTGCCACTTAGTTGTCTTCCTAATATACATGTTGAAAGCTGATTGCATCAAATTGGTGTTTTAGATCATTGATTAGCGTCTTGTATTAGAGAATCTTAACATCTTATGCTTTCTATTTTTTTTTGGAGCTGATAAATTAACAAGGGAAAGTCCTCATACACTAGTAAAGTTCTGATCTACTTGGAGCCCTAAAACACATGCTTCGTATTTAGGTATGTTATTGGTGTGGTTAAATTCAGCTTGGTAGCAAAGGGATAATTATCTCCATATAGTGAAATTAGAATAGCTCGATTATGTGTCCCAATGCATTTGAGGCTTTATTAAAATATATTTTCTATGTTTGGCTGTAATTAATACCATTTTTTGGTTTGAATACGCAAATTAAGTCCTTATCTAGTAATTCAAAGTCTAATGGTTCATAGTTATCTGCCATTTAGCTTGCCAAAAACTAAACTATCATACTACCTTTGATGGATTTCTCATATAAATGATGCCATATTCAAAGAGTAAGACTTACCATAGGGCTAACTTTCCTAACAAAGCAAGAGCCTCACACAAATATTTGATAAGGTCTAGTTTGGCGATCAGCCATGTGGTGTGAAATAACATGTATTGCTTTAATCTACAAGCTGCCTAAGCCAAAACACAACATAATTTCTTGATTGCGAAGTAGCTATTTTCATACTTTGTGAATTTCTTGCTTAGATAGTAGCTAACTTGTTCTTTCTTTCCTGGCTCATCATGTTCACCTAATACATAACCCATAGACTTGTCAAAAACTGATAGATATAAGATCAGTAGTCGACCTGGCACCGATAATACAAGCATTGGTGGGCTCAACAAGTAACACTTGACCTTGACAAAAGTTTGTTGACACTTATCATTCTACATAATAATGCTTTGTTTTTAGAATAGGCAAAAGATTAGATCATATTTGTCGACTAGCTAGGATATGAATTTGGCTGTATAGTTTAGTCTTCTGTGGAAATTTCTTACTTTTTTTGGCTACGAGGTGGTGAAAGGTTTTGGATAACCTTTACCTTATCAAAATTGACCTCAATTCCTCATTCATTGACAATAAAACTTAATAGCTTGTTGAAGGTAATAATAAAAGTGCATTTAGCTGGGTTTAGTGTAAGTTGATATTTGCACATTATTTGAACAGTTTGCAGAGATTAGTAATGTGCTTAATCTTTTTTAGGGATTCGCAATCATATCATCCACATAGACCTCTATTTCTTTATGTATGAGGCCATGGAATGATGTCACCACTGCCTTTTGGTAAGTTGCCTTAACATTCTTAAGTCCGAAAGGCATAAGCTTATAGCAAAATGTACCCCTCATGGTCATGAAAATGGTTTTCTCCATATTTTCGAGAGCCATTTTAATCTAATTGTAGCCCAAAAATTCACCTACGAAGGAAAATAAGGAATTTTTTATGGTATTATCTGCTAAGGTATCGATGTGAAGTAATGGGAAATTGTCTTTAGGTTTAGCTCAGTTTAAGTCTCTGTAGTCTATGCACATATGTACCTTACCATCCTTTTTAGGAATCGGCACAATGTTGGCTACCCATTAGGGATACTTTGCTACCTAAAAAAATCTCACATCAAATTGTTTTTTTTTTTTAATATTTTAAATCTTTTGGAGCATATTTGGTTTCATTCTTCTAAGTTTTCATTGTACAAGTATGCACCAAGGTTTTAAGGGAAGTCTATGAACCACTATGGCTTAGCCTAGGGATGTCTTTGTAGAACCAAGCGAATAAATCTTGGTATTATTAGAGAAGGCTGATGAGTTTATAAAGGTTCTTATCTTGACCTTTTTCATCTTTCTCTACCCCAAGGTTCAAGGTTTCAATAAGCTTTTCAGAGGGTAAGATTTTTTTCTTATTCAATTAATTTCAAAAAATTAGATAACATAGTGTTTTCCTTAAAATCCTTTTTAGATTCAACCTTGTCGACGTAGATTGGTTGCTTGAAATTAATTTCTAGAATCTCAACAAGAACACTAATGTCATTTTCATTCAGGTGGCTAAAAATATAAAGAAGAATAATATAGATAGAAAAACATACAAGAGAAAAAAAGGTCTAAAGATTTGATAGAAAATAAAGATGGACACAAAAGATGGAATACAAAATGCTTAGTTATTTTTATAAGTAATGGTTGATAAAAATACACATATACAAAAGATCTTATAACGCTCTTGGGCAAAAACATTTAGGTTTAGTTTGTATCATTACTTCAAATTAGATATAAAATGTACAAGAATCTCTATTTCGATGCAAATGCTTGGAACATATCCTAAAGTGCATAGACTAGTCCCATGGCCTATTGCTGAAGTTCCCGACCCATTAATTGCATTAATAAAGAAGTCTTTAAACACCTTGCCTCAAATAACCATTATGTTGCTGGATCCAGTAATTCCTCTTAAATTTGGACTAATGTCACCTCTAAGCGAAAACTTTCTTGTAGCAGCGGTAGCACTATTGATTCGTGTTCCAAATCTTGAACCTTTGGACAAGCCCCTTTTTTTTTTCTCATGCTTTTTGAGCTTGTTGCTTTTGTTGGTGGGCATTAGGCTTGAATCCTAGACCCTTCTTATCAATTTGATGGGTGACTTTCAAAGCTTGGGAGATCTCTTATAGATGCTTTCCTAAGCCTAAGCACCCTTATCAGCAATTAACTTGAAACTCATGTAGGTGTTTTTTGATAGATGAGGCTTCACTATAGATAAACCTTCTTTGACCTGGGTAGCATTAACAAACCCAAACAATTAGAAAGACGATTTCCATATACTCTCATTGGGCTCAATATAAGGGGCATCCATGGAAGTAGTTGCAATTATATCCTTCTCGCCATCAATGTTGACAACTTTATTCCTTACGACAAATTTTAACTTCTGGTGCAATAAAGATGGCATTGCCCTAGTGGAATGGATCCAAGGTCTTCCTAATAGGTAACCATATGATGGAGCAATACCCATCACATGAAAATCCAATTCATAATGTGCATAGCCCTGTCGAAGTAGAATATTGATGTTCCCTATAATTCTTGACATGTTCCATCAAATACTTATACCAATGTACAATTATGCTTGATACGAGAAATGTCAATAGAAAGTTTGTTAAAGCATGTTAAAGGCATTATGTT
This sequence comes from Adansonia gregorii, assembly GCA_038382025.1. NCBI lineage: Eukaryota > Viridiplantae > Streptophyta > Magnoliopsida > Malvales > Malvaceae > Adansonia > Adansonia gregorii. Next base: position 17,249 of record JBBYHO010007870.1, read on the forward strand.
CAAGGCTACTTATTATTGATAAGAATTTTTGGCAGCACACTTCCCTTACAATAGGTGGTGATATAAATAGCTTTCGAACCCTCTACCTCTATGGGGTATTTTGTCATCACTAAAAGATATGTAATTCTCCATAATAATATCACACGCTATTACATTATTCGATTACAAGTTCCAAAAATTTTAATAGTTTTTGTTTGTTATCTCCTATAGGAATGAAGCTTTATTCTTAATTCTTTCCTTTTGAAGAACTTGTATTTAAGTTCCCAAGCTTTTGCTTCTTTTTTTTAAACCAATGTAATTGTGCGAGTCTTAGTGAGTTTTTCCATAGTTGTCTCTACTTAAACTTTCCAAGCTTTTAAGTCATTGGCAAAAGAGATAACCCAGTTTTCCCTTAAATTAAGGATTTGGCCATTCTTTTGTACTTCTTTATCTTTTGAAGTGCCATGTAGTCTTTCTTCAAGCCTTAAAGATCTTTCTTGATGGCATTTTCCATCTTGACAAGGTCATGTATCCACCCTTTCAAACTTAACACTCATGATTGTATTGGCTTTTCTCTTCTTGCAACTAATAAATTGTTTTAGTGAATGCATCTTTTTCTTATGCAAACTCATGCTTTAAGATCTCAATCTTAGATGGAGGATTATTTATTAAAACTATCATTACATACCTTTTTTTTGGTAATTCGAAAGGAGCATAATGATGTAAAAGATATATGATGTGCTATGTTGGTTGAAGCTTTTAGGTTATCCCTTGATTGAGATTTAAATTAGTAATAATATTAAGGGAGGAAACATCATCGAGTGAATCACTTCCCAACTACTCTCGAAAAGCTACCACAAGATGGCCATAAATTTAGAGTCTGCATTAATGATTTCAGGCCATGAATGATCAGGATGCCTATTGAAAATAATATTTCAAGTCATGAAACTTGAAACATTGATTTCAAGGTCTACAAAGTCAAAAAATTCATCGATTGGGTTTAGAAGAAAGGATTGGCAGCCCCTTAATGCCTAAATCAGTACTCACTAACCATCTCTCAATTTGGTTTTAGTTTAGTCGATTCCACTTTATCATTATTTTGAAATAATCCCTTTGAATGCATGAATTGTTTTGTGAAAATTATAGATCCAGATTTTGAAAGAAAATTTAGATCATCTACGCACCTCAAATTTATGGGAAACATAAGGATTTTTTATGACAATAATTTTGAGATTAAATTTTGGAAATTTATATATTTCATTTTAGGCATTAGAGAGATACCAACATGGAACATTGCCTTGTAATTTTTTAAAACAATTTTTTAAAATATGAATGCATAATGGTCATTACAAAGGGAAACATGTTAGTATGATGAAAAGAATATAATAACATTGCATAAAAGAAAAACACAAAATATAAAAAAGGAGGGATGGTTAGAATTTATCTCGCAATTGTGTTTGATTATTAACGAACGATTGAAAAGATAATTGTGAGATGCATTTGGCTTCAGTGATAAATTAAGGGATAGAAATAATAGGTTTTAATAAAAAAACTCAGAGTGGCCAGGAGAAAAAAAAATTAAACCTCAGGTGAAATTTGAAAAGCAAGTTTAAAGTATCCCATAGGAAGGCGGGATTGGAATATCCCCAATGGTGATGGTTTTGGACATGTTTAAAAGAAACTTTTGATCAAAAACCTTTTAGGAAGTTTCAAGAGAAGGAAAATTCCTATTTTAAATGAAAAGCGAGGTTGGAGCGTTCCCTCGAAGAATAGGGTTAGAGTATCCTTAAAGGTGAAATTTTTATTTTTAAAAAGAAAGGTTGATTGGTGTTAGTTTTGGGCAAGATAATAATCCCACATCAATTAATCAAGGATATGGATTGTCGTATAAACCAAGGGCTACTCTTTGTCTACGAGGCACCTTTTCTTAAAGAACGAAATCGTGAGGACAGTCTGTGTATTGCTCCAAATCGAACAATACCTCATAATAGGTATAGTCCGACAATCCTTGCATCAAAAATGGCACCATCCTGGGAACTTACAAGCCATAGCATATAATAGAAATTTCATTCATGAAACTTGGCATATAAACATGCCTACTTGATGTACGACTAACCTCGTGGCTAACTTGCCCACTTAATCTATGTCTTAGTCATAACATGACCACTAAATCTATAATCAAACTTGCCCATTCAACCTATATAGTTCACACCCTTGCCTAGGGGGCTAGAGTTAGTGTTGGGCTAAGGCAACAATCCCACATCAGTTATATAAGGATATAGACTATGGCTTATAAAGCAAGGGCAACCCTTCACCTATTGAGGCATCATTTCTTAAAGGATAAAACTGCAAAGATAGTCTATACTCTGCTCTAAAGTAGACAATTCCTCATAACAAGCACAGTTTGACAATCCCTGAATCAACAATTTAAAATCCTAAAAAGATCCAAGAGTGTGAAATTTAAAGTTTTGAATAGAAAGTAGGACTGGAATATTCCAAAAGTGAAAATTTTGTGTTCTTTTAAAAAGGGTTTTGATTAGAGAGAAATTTCAAGTTTTAAATTAAAATAAGGTTGTAGTATCCTCTTAGAAAGTGGGTTGGAAATCCTCAATGGTGAAAATTTTTATGTTTACGGAGAAAAAGGAACATTTTGGATGAAAAAAGAATTTCAAAACTAGAACGCAAGAGTTTGAATAAAATTTATCTTTTGTTCTAGCCTTGATCTGAGCTTATAAGACTTGCGTTATATTATGTAACTCTATGAAGAGTCAATCGAGTGCACTTTAAGATGTTCAAACACTTTAATAAAGGTGGTTTAAGGAATTAGGTTAATTTTAATTGCCAAAATAGGGGACAACATTGCACTGTCTCTTTTCTTAAATTTATTCCAATTAAATTTAGAGTTGGTAGGAATTAGGTAAGGTATTATTAGATAGGTGACTCAATATGGTTTAATGTAAAAATATTTCAAAAATCTTAGAAAATTGCTTTCTAAGTGAAATTAATTTCTTAAAATTAGGTTTGTTTTTACACTGGTATCGTATGCAAAAGAAGGGCATAATAGATTTTGGAAAATCATCCTGAACTCATTTGGTATCGTTAAATCTTAAACAATACCTTTCCAAAAAGGTAATTACGCAAACTTTCTAGGAAAAATATTTAAAATTTTCAAAAAAAATTATTTAGTGAGACAAAATGGCCTAAATAGAGTGTAATTCATTATTTCTAGGGGTTTCAGATAGCAAAAGTTTAAAAAATCATAACTCCCTCATTTAAAATGGTCTAAGAGCAAACATGACACCGTTGGAAAGTAATTTAATGTTCTTTCGAGGAAAATATCAAAAAGTTATAGAAAATTATGTGCGGTTTGGAAAACATTTTTTAATGATGGGCTCTTTGCTACCAGAGCAAAATAGGGGAGTTTTTCATTGCTTTTGGGTTTCTTAAGACTAAACTTAAGCCAAGAATGTACGACGTCTGTGACAAAAAGGAATCAATAACATAGGTTCATGAATTGATTTCACAATCTTGGAGTAGTTTAGGATGATAAAAAAACTCGTTGACCATGCCACTTGTAAAGGTATTAAATTTAAGATCAAGGCTTAATATTTTAACAAATAAAAAGGCATTTTTCTAAAAAAAATAATATTTTTAGAGTTTATTCAACCATGAATCTAGACTTAGAAAGTTTATTTATCCCCAAGATTAGAGGATCAATTTAGTGAAAACATTAAATCCATCATAATCTTAATCTATTAGAGGTAGCATTGATTTGGGGTTTTAGAAAATCAAATGGTTGCAACAAACAAGCAAGCATTTTGACAAAATGGTTATGAATGGGATGTAGCATACAAAATAATGAACATAGACAACACAAAAATGATATTTTAACAATAGAAAATGTGGCAAAAATTGTAAGTTGGTGACAAATAGGATGCATAAGAATGTTAGCCTAACAAATGACATCTATAATGAAGCCATGTATAATGGTATGAACATGTTTAACCAAAGAAAAATGAGCTAGAATTTTCAAAATGGAATTTTTGTTTCATGAAACTTACAAAGATGCAAAAAAATGCATGAATATGCTCAAAACATGTTAAGATAAAGATTTAAGCTTGTGTTGAATATGTAAAAGTGAATAAAACATGACAAAGATGCATGAGCAGAGGTTATTTTGATGGTGAAAGTAAAGCGTGGCATATTTGGTCATCCAAGCAACATTAAAACACCAAAAGATCATAAAAAAAAAAAACCTAAAGACTACCTCATCCAAGGCCAAAATAATCCATGATCCTAAAATGGTCTTAAAGTTATGAATGGCTTTAAACTTTAAACTTCACTTGGAGTAACAACATTAAGCTAAGTTTTTTCCTTTTTTTTACTATTGGTTAGCGAGAAAAAGATGTTAAAAGAAGAGCTTTTGGTTATGGTATGGGTGGGCAAGAGTTTTTAAGTGTAAAAAAAGGAAAAAAAGGGTTTTAAGGTTTTTTTGGGGATGAAAAATGTGCTAGAGAATGGGGAATGTTTTCAATGTAAGTGTTTATGTCTAAAGAAAGCCTTTTTGTTAAGCTAAAATTAGCTTTTTTATATTCCAAGGTTTAGCCAATGCATTTTAAAGCTAAAGTAAGGGCATTTTTGGTCTTTCACCATGTACCTTACTATAGCCTTGAGTACTATCCTCAGTTGGTTGAAATTTCATTAGTGATCAGTAGTATAGTGTGAAGCATAGAGGCTATAGTAGTTCACAGTTAGAGAAAAGCCCAGTATGCTTTTTATCAAACTATATATTTCATGTAAACATCTTATTCTTGAATAATTTTGGGCCTTAGAATTTGTTAAAAACCAATTATAAGCCCAAAGCTGAAGCCTGCCATGCATTTTGATGATTTTTGGTGCTAAAACATGTTTGAGTTGGACTTCAAATTATTGGTGTGAAGACTAAAAGATTACTCAAACAAGGCAAAAATGCCTTAATGTATCAATACAAAACATTTTGTATCGATAGATAAGGTAACTTTTACCCATGACATTAACACAATAAAGTATGTATTGATACGAAGATAAAAAATATTTCTAAGTTCAAGACCTGAAGGCCTGTATTAATACTACAAGGGCTTATATCCATACTCTTGCTTAGATATCGATACATTTGGCCAAAAATCATAATTTTAACTATTGCCAAGGCTTGTATCAATTCAAACATTCTAAGTATCGATACCACACCTTAGGTATCAATACCAAACCCTCTTGTATGATACTACATGTGAAAATTTAAATTTTTAGTGATGTGAGAGCTCAAAATCAATACCTATGCACTAATGTGACTTGCACATACCTTAGGCTCACTAAGTTACTTCAATTTACTTGAAAATAATAGGAAATTCACTTGTGCTCATCTGTATGACTCTAAGAATACCTAGGATAATGACCTTCGATGCCTTAGATGATGGTCCAGACAAAATCAGGTGTCTACAGCTGCCTTTCTTTAGTCGTTGTTGAATATCACGAACAGGAAAAAGATAAATGGTACTATTTTGTTTAGGGTAGGATAATGTTTCTTAAGTGCCTACAAAAATAAAATTTAATTAATGTTTTGCCTATTGATCACAATATATTAACAGTAATTCCAATGAGAGTTTGAATTAGTTTTTGTAAAATTTAACTTCCCACAAGGTTTTTAGATTCTTTCCTAAGGTTTGACATCCTAGATAGGTGTTAGCTAATGTGAACTTTAACTTGATAAGTGCCTAGCATTTTATAAATGGCTTGGATTTGTGCCAAGCTCTTTATGGACTAAAAAAGACAAGGTGCCCATTTTTTGCAGACAGACTCAACTAGCATCTAGCATTTTATGGATAGACTCAATTGGTACCAACTCCTTAGGATAGACTTGACTATAGTCTAGCTCTTTATATTAGTGCTTAGTTCTTTATGAACTAACTTGACTGGCATCCAGCTTATAGTGGATAAACTTGATTGGTGCCTAACTCTTTGCAAACAAACTCTCTAGCATCTAGCTCATTATGGATAAACTTGATTAAGGCTTAACTCTTTGCAAACTAAAAAGGACATCCAACTCTTCATGGATTAAAAAGAAGAAAAGTTGTCTATCTCTTTATGGACTAAATGGAAAAGTGTTTGACTCTTTATGGACTAAGAAAGAGAAAAAAAAAAGTGTCCAATTTTTTGTAGACTAAAAGGAAAATGCATCTTTATAGACTAAAAGGAAAATGCATCTAGCTTTTTATGGACTAAAAGAAAAAAAATATGTCTAGCTCTTTTATGTACTAAAAGGAAAAAGGATTCTAGCTCTTTGTGGACTGAAAGAATAAGGCATTTAGCTCTTTCTAGACTATAAGGAAAAGACATCCAACTATTTATGGACTAAGAGGAAAAAAACATTTACCTCTTTGTGAATCAAAGGGGAAAAAACATCTAACTTTTTATGGAAGAAAAAGAAAAAGACATCTAGCTCTTTGTAGACCAAAATGAAAAAAGATGCCATCTTTTTATAGAGTAAAAAAATCGTAGTTAGCTTTTTATAGACTAGAAAAGAAAAAAAAAACATCTAGCTCTTTATGGACTCAGAAGGGGAATAAAAGGCATCCAACTCTTTATGGAGTAAGAAGAAAACAAAGATCCAGCTTTTTTAGACTAAAAACAAAAAAAAATCTAGCTCCTTACGAACTAAATGATATGAGTTTAGGTACCTTTCTTGGATTATTCCTCAATTTGCAAGCTCATAAGGTTAGAGAATTTTTCCTAAAGTATTTTTGAGTTTTTGGAAAATAGGTAATTTATACTGAAGATTCTTTGGTATTTTGACTTTTATGAGTGAGGCTTTATTCCTGAAGGATGATAATTGTTGTATGATGCATGAGGATACGAATACATGTTTTAGTGATGAAAATTTGATAATTTTAAAAGCCTAATCTAATGATTGATGGCCTTTCTAGTCATTAGTTCTTCAATTAGTTTGATAGGGTGATTTATTGCTCTAGGATTCACCAATTTTGTTCTAGATTTCTTGAGGTTTTGAATGTTAAGGTTGCTTTTAAAAGGTGCAGGTGGCTTGTGATTATGAAGGGACGGTTCTAAGCATAAAAGCCTCATGTTTAGGGATTTTTTATTAAATTGAGTTTGTTGGCATGTATGGAGGATTTCTCTTGTTAATTCTGAGTCAAAAGTTGTCATTGGTGGTCTAGGTGGATTAATCTAAGCTTTGATTGTTTGGATGATAATTAGAATAAGATCTTTTCCCTTGCCTTTGGGATAAGGTTTACCAGAGAGTAGGTTTTAAGCATGTTTTTAGGATGTAGGGGTCTAAAAGTAAGGCTGCCTATGGCTTCAAGGTTCATTCTTGTATTTTAGACACGGAACAAAATTCCTTCAATGTTTTCATCTTTCAAAGTAATGCTAGGAAATCCTGTTATCAATTTTTTTCATTTATCAAGCATTATTAATTAAATGATAAATATGATGCAACATGGGATACAAGAGTTACACAAAGACTTTGTGAAAGATCAATTAATTATTTTTCATTCAAAAGAAAGAAGGTACAAATTATGAAAAAAATCTAAGATCATAAAAGATTTTAAGATACAAAAAAGTTAAAAATGGTATTTCTAGCTACTTAGCACCTGATGCTAATGACATGAATCTTTTACTAAGTACTTCTAGAGACCTTTCTTAAGCAATTATTCCTTTTAGTGATGCTCGACTCATGAAGAGATTCTTAGGATTGCCTTGTGGTGGGATAGTTGCCCAAGGTTACGTAGACATTGTTTTGTCAAGCGTGATTAAGAATAAGATTTGGTAGAGTATATTGACATAGAATAAGTGCATCAAGTTACGATTTGGTGTTTTGGTCAAAAAAAGATGAACTCGAATTTGGTCAAATTTTAAGGAGAGTTTGATCACTTATGTTTGCTTTTTAGGTTCTTAACCTAAGTGAATATGTTTTCTTAGATGCTTTCTTCTTTTTTTGAATAAGAAAAAGTATAGGATGCCACGTTAGATTTTCATCCCATAATCCTTTTAGGCATATTATTTCTTGTAAAAGTCAAAATTTATAAGATTCGTCCATCTTAATTAATATTAGGGCTTATTTGAAAAATATGCATTTTCCCATATACGATCATTCCCAATTTAGAGTCTATTTTCCTTAAACATTTTTATGAATCAAGAGTATTTGTTTGCATACTAGGTTGTCTTATTAAAACTGATGAGGATGGACCTTTTTATTATTGGCTCTCATCATGCGTTTTTTATACATCTACCCATGATAGGTGGCTTTTATTTTTTCACCTCGATGAGACTGAACTGTTCATATTAGTTATTGACCTCTTTGTCTTCTTTAAGTTATGATTCCATCAAGACTCTAAATGAGGGGATTTCAACCTCGATAAGTAGAATAACCTCCATGTTATAAACCAAAGAAAATAGGGTAGCACCCATAGAAGTTTAAACTATTGTGTGATAGGTATGTAGTGCAAGAAGTAACTTTTAATGCTAATCCTTATACGTTTCAGCCATCTTTTTATTATTTTCTTAATATTCTTATTGGCCTTGTACTACCCCATTCATTTTCAGACGATAGGGCACTAAATTATGATTTTGAATTTTAAATTAAAGACCACTTACATTATCTTACTTTTCAAGTTGCGTGCATTATCTATCAGGATTTGCTCGGGAAGCCTTTATTTACAAATAATGTCCCATTTCACAAATTTGCACATAGCAGATTTGGTGACATTGGCATAAGAAGCTAGTTCTACCTACTTGGTGAAATAATTAATTATGACCAAAATGAAGCTGTGCTTTTTAAAAGCCTTAGGGGCAATTAGTCCGATCATGTCCATGCCTTACATAGAAAAAGGCCATAGAGTTGTCATAACATGCAAAGGTAATGGTGAAACATGGATATTGTCCATGTAAATTTGGCATTCATGGCACTTCCGAGCATGGTCAATGCAATCCTTCTCAAGGGTTAATAATAATAACTCGATTGCATGATTTATTTCTCTATTCTATGTTTGTTAGCATACATATCACAAATTTTTTCATAGATTTCTTTGAGAATTTTTTTTGGCCTTAAAGGCATCCATGCATTATAATAGCACCTGATCCTAGCCTTGTACAAAATTCCACCATCCAAAATGAAGCTCACAGCTATTCTATGTATGGTTCTCTTATTAGTTTTGATAGCAAATTAGGGGTATTATCGATCTCTGATATACTAGAAGATGTCATGGTACCCTGGTAGGCAATCTTTCTCTTCTTTGACATTTTGAGAATGTATCAAAGTTATAAAAATGCTCATATGAATGGAAGCAACATCCAATTCTTGATTAACTTTTAATATAGATGATAGGGTGGCTAAGGCATTAGCTATTTGATTCTCTTCCTGAGGTAAGTGTTAAAAACTAATATTATTAAATTTTTTTCTGAGTTCTAAGATTAGCTCTCCATAATGAATTAGTTTAGAATCACATGTCTACCATTCTTCTTTTAGTTGGTAGATGAGTAAGGCCAAATTTTCAAATACTTGCAGAGCCAAAAGTACCTTTCTTAATGGTAGCCTAGAGTCCAATGACATAAGCTTCATATACAGTGATATTATTGGTATAATCAAAGTTCAATCATGTGGTGATAGGGTAGTAGTTTTCAATAGGGGAGATAAAGATTATCCTAATTCCATGCCCTAATGCATTTAAAGCCTTCTCAAAATATATTCTCCAAGGTAAACTACAAACTAAAGTGTCTTCTACCTTGGATCTGCACATCAAGTTATCATTAGGAAATTCAAAGTCTAAAGATTAATAATCATATGTTACTCGTATTGCTAAGAAGACTTGCCACCTTGTTAATCATTTTGATAAGGCTGGGGCTTTGCATAAATACTTGATGGGATTAAGTTTGACAATCAACCATATGGTATGGTATAGCTTGTTTTGCCTTAACCTCTAGGTGATCCAAGCTGGAGCACAATATAACTTTTCTATAGTTGAATAGTTATTTTCACACTATGAATTTCTTGCTCAAGTAGTAGATAGCCTATTTTTTCTTACCTGACTTATCATGTGGACCTAATACATAGCCCATTGACCTATTAAAAACTAATAGCTAGAAGATTAAAAGTCAATCGAGTACTAGTGGCCTAAGTACAAAAGGGTTTGAAAGGTAGTGTTTGCCTTTAGCGAAGGCTTCCTAGCATTTTTAATCCGTTCTTTGAGATTTTGTTTTTTAAAATAGCCAAAAGATTTGGTCATATTTGTCAGTTAGCTGAGATGTAAATTGGGCTATGTAGTTCATCCTTTCTAATAAACTTCTTACTTTTTTTTAGTTCAAGATGGTGGAAGGTTTTGAATAGCCTTGACTTTGTAAGGATTAAATTCTATTCCTTTTTTGTTAACAATAACGCCAATAGTTTATCGAATGTGACACCAAATATGCATTTGGTGGGATTGAGCTTGAGTTAGTAGTTACAAAGTTGTTTAAAGTTTTTGCAAGTTGGTAAAGTGTTCATTTTTTCTTGGCCATTTGCGATCCTATTGTTTATGTGGACCTTATTTCTTTATGCATGAGATCATGGAACAATGTTATCATTGCCCTTTGATAAATTACCTTGGCATTTTTAAGCCCAAAAGGCATTAATTTATACTAAAGGGTACCCTACATTGTCATAAAGGTGGTTAACAATGCATTTTTGGTGGTGTCGTGTAGTAGGGTGTCGATGGAAAGAAAAGGGAAATTGTCTTTTGGGTTGGCTCATTTTAGGTCCTATAGTCTAAATACATCTATACCTTGCCATCCTTTTTAAGGAACATGACTATATTGGTTATCCATTTAGGATATTTAGCTTTTTCAAGAAATCTTGCCTCAAATTACTTATTCACTTCCTCTTTGATCTTTAAAAGTATCTTAGGTTTCATCCTTCTAAGCTTTTGTTGTATAGGCTTGTATTTAGGTTTGAGGGGAAGTTTGTGGACCATAATATTGGTCTTTAACCCAGACATATCCTAATAGGACTAGATGAACACATCTCGATATTCTTGGAGGAGATTTATCAATTTGATTCGAGTTGATAGGTTTATAGAGGTTCAAATTTAGACTTATTATTGATATTTTTCATTCCTAGGTTTATGCTTTCAATGGGTTCTTCATGAGGTAATATATGTTTATTTCCTATTCAATTAATCTTAATAGGTCTAAGGGTATAAGACTCTTTTTAGAATCCTCTTCAGGCTTGACATAGCTAATTCAAATTGGTTACTCAAAATTGATATGCAAAATCTTAGTGTGAATATTGATGTCATTCTCATCCTATACCTGAAAATATGGAAAAGAAATGTAGGTAGCAAAATGCATAGATAAAGGTTTAAGAATTGGAAAAAATTATGAAAATAGACAAAAAAGATGAAATGCATAGCGTCATTTTCATTGATAATACTTAATAAATAGGTACCTAGACAAAGGATCCTACAATTTTATTAGCCAGAAGAATGTAGGTTTAGTTCATATCATTACTTTGAAAAAGACTTAAATAGTATATGAATATTGGTTTTAGTCCAAGCACTTGGAATAAATCTTAGAAATTACATATTAGTCTTTTGTTCTGTCATTGACATCTTCGGCCCATCAGTCGCATTGGTGGAGAGATCCTCAACTGGCCTCTTCAGTATGAGTGGAACACTATTAAAGCCAACATTCACACATCCTTTTAGACATAAACTTCCTTAGAGTAGTGGAAATATCTTTGATTCCTACATTAAGTCTTGCCCTAACAAGTAAGCTATCCTCTTATCATGGTTCTTCTGAGCTCATTTCCTTTCTTGTTGTGTACTAGGCTTGAACCTTCACCCTCTTTTATCGATCTGCTTTATAACTTTGAAGTCTTTGGCAATTTTTTAAAGATGTTTTCTAAGTCCCTTTCTAGCATAGGCATCTTGGTCGATGGTTAACTTTAGACCCAAATAGTTACACCTCGGTAGGTAAAACTTAACCATTGGCAACCTTTCCTTGACATAGGTGATATTGACAAACTCAAAGGACTGAAATAAGGATTTAAGAACATCTTTATTGGTTTCTATATACAAGGCATCATTTGAGGTAGTAGTAACAATACCTTTTTTTTCCTATGTTGACAACCTTGTTTTCAATGATGAATTTTAACTTTTGATGCAGGGATCATGGTACTACCCCTGCAAAGTGAATCCAAGGCCTTTCCAATAGGCAGTTATATGACGAAGTAATGTCCATTACATGTAAGTCTACTTCATAAGTATATGGGCTCATTTGGAGTGGAACGGTGATGTTTTCCATGACATTTCTACAAGTTTCATCAAACATTTACATAACCGTGTGACTATTTTAAATATAAAACATATCAATAGAGAGATTGTTTAAACAACATGTGGCCATTACATTCAATGCTGACCCATTATCAATGAGCACCTTAAGCAACGTACTGTCTTTATTGTATGTGATGATGTGAAAGGCTTTATAGTTTCTTTTTCTTTCATGAAATATTTCATCATCAATGAAAGATATGTAGCTGTTGGCAATCCTATTGCTTACTAGGTGATCCAATGATCCCATCGGGATGTCAAGAGGGAATATGCATTATTAAAGACCTTAAAGAGAGCATTCTATAAGCTTTGGAGTTCAATATCAGTGACAGCATAGATTCTTGGTGGGTTACTTGTTCAACTAATTAATAATGTTGTATTCACTGTGCTTGATAAACATAAGGAATTCTATGTCTTTTTTCTCAATCATTGGCTCTTTGATAATAATCAAATTTGATTCTTTGGTTGCAAACTTTAGTGGTTAAGAAAAAGTTATGTTTCTTTTTTTGAGTTACGTTTCTTGATATAGTTGGGGCATGACATTTGCCACATCGAGTTAGATGGCCTACCTTTGAGAGGTCAACATGTATTGCTTTTTACTAGATTCTTTGATGATTAAAGTTTTGCTTTCATATTTCCAAGGAACCACCTTGTTCTCTTTATAAGGGAAAGAGGATGAAAGTTGAATAATCATCCATTGCGCAACCTGAATAAGGGTAGCTTTGATATTTAGTCGACTGTCAAAAAGAACAATGGGCTTTCAACCCCGTAAAAAGGATTAGTCCTGCTTTTTTTATGGTATTGATGGATGGTATCGCATTTGATAAGTTGGCATGTGAGGCATTTTTTACCATAGAATCCAATGCTACCCTTACTTATCATTCTTTGAATCATAGCCTGTAACTCTTTATGTATTTGAAAAGTGTATCCATAAATAGTATGGAAAACGCAAAAGTCTTTAGCTTCCTCTTCTATCATTTCAACCCTATAACTAGTTAAACTTGTACCAAGATTTGCCAAACTAGATTCATTAGCATCTTGACCTCATTTATGTTCTCTACGATCTTGCATTCCTCTTTAATTGCCATTCTCTTGCATTTCATTAAGTATGAGCTTCAGATGAGCTATTCTAACACTGGATTTTGGCTCTTGTCTAGCTTGAACCTTTTGTTTCCTTTGCCTTTAAAGGTGTCTCTTTTGTTTAAGTAACTTTTCATGGCTTCATCAATTATTCCGGACAATATGACTATATCTATGAAGTTCCTCAAGATACCTTTGGCTGTCATCTCATAATAAGAGGCTTAATGTGCAAACAAACATAACAATCATCTTTTTCTTTGTCAACAAGGGTTGAATCTGGGCAGCTTCTACCCTCAACCTTAGAGCATACTACTTGATGCTTTTATCAGCTCCCTTTTCCATGCTCATGAGAGAGAAATAATTTGAAACCCAGTCAGTTATAGGTCTCTCCTTATATATGGCATTAATAGATAAACTAATGTATTCATGTTGCTTCTCATGAATTTGATTTTGGACTAGTCCATCATTCATTAGATCATCTCTAGGAAAAATAAATAACTTTGTGAAATGTGCCCTTAGCTGCAATGGTAGTAAAATGATTTAGTGGTTTTCTTACTCTGGTTTTTGACACTTGACAAAATTCTAGCTTTTCCAAAAGCTTGCCATACCTTGCTCATCAGTGTCCTGACTTCTCTAATGTTTCTTTTGTCTCAATAACCTTTCCCATCGATCACTGTATTCACTCTTGGCTCCACATGGTTAAGAAGTGAATTAGCTCTAACATTAGGCCAAGCCCTTTGTTCGACCTTGATCACACTCTTTTCTAGCATGCTTTGTACCTTTCTTTTAAATGGGGTGCAATTCTTAATAGAGTGACCTTGTTATTTAGTGTGATACTTATAATAAGCATTTTTGTCATACCATTTAGGATATGGAGGTGATCTTAGGTTCATAAATAGCAAGGCCAAATAGACAAAAGTAAATCTTTTTTTAAGAGTAAGGAAGTGGTTCAAAGTATTCTTTTTCCCAGGGTGCTTTTTGATTATTTAGAGCTCCTATGTTCATTTTATGGGGTTATATGATCTGAGCAGTGTTTTAAACGAGATTCGATGCTAAACTCAGTGTTAGAGTGAACCTGTAGAATGAACTGGTTATGGCAATAGTGAGTAAGGGTTAAAACCCAAGTATAACAAGTTTACAAAGTACAAACCTTATGCCAGATGTAGATTTTAAATGAACTTGTAGGATTTTCGCTAATAGTATTCACCACTTTCTCTTGACCTTTGGCTGTTGAATTTTTACTTGACCCAAATGATTCTTTAATGGATATTTTGCCACTTTTGATAGCATTATCAATTATTTTGCCTGATGCAACCATTTGATGAAATTCTTCATGGCATGTCTTACCAACCTATCATAGTAGGTAGCTCGTAGGGTGTTAATAAACATGATCGTAATCTTTTTCTCAATCAAAAGAGGATGAACTCAAGCTACTTCTTCTTTCTACCTTTGAACATACCATTGAAAGCTCTCAAAGGCTTTCTTTTCCATGTTTATTAGGGAGAGACAATCAAGGGACATGCTTATATTGATCAAGGAAAGCACGAGCAAAATCTATCCATGTTTGCATTTTTATGGGATCTAGCCCTATATACTGGTGAATGGCTACCCCAGTTAGACTACCCTGGAAGTAGTGAATAGTAGTTTTTTGTTCACTTATCTAGCCATCTTATAATAGTACATGCAAAGGTAGACATTAGGGTTTATGGTTTTACTGTAGTTTTTAAAATCTGGCACTTTGAATTAAGGTAGGATAACGAGACAAGAAACTAGTTCTTAAGATTTAGCATCTATAATCCTAATTTTGTCACTTCTTTTGACGTCGCAAAGGCACTTTTGATTGATACTTGGATAAGTTTTCACCATTGTCTAAAAACCTCTTCACTTTTTATTCTTTGCTTGCCTATTGAGATATAGGACTATAAGTCTTACCAGTGAAGAGCCCACACCAAAAAATCCTTGAACTAAATAGGGTACTATTGCTGAGTTAATGAAAATGAATGGTTGAGTTAATAGGATTGTCATCACTAGAGGATGTTGTTCATGTGATGTCCCTTCTTAAGTGTTAGTGGCTTTAATACCACTATTTAGGTTACTCTTTGGTTGACTAGTTCTTTTCTCACATTGATGATGCCTGTTTGCCCTTTTTCCTTTAAAGCTTTAGGGAGTAGCTTAGTTAATTCTGTATTTTGAGCTAAAAGTTCCTTATTTTATAGAGTAATTGCTTTTGAGACTCCTTATACATGAGATCGTGTCATTTAATATAGGCTTGGTGATCATTTTCCATGGCTTTTCAATGATGAATGATACATTCGGTGTTTTAAAGCACCTTCACTTTAGATTATTATCAAACTATTTTATGATGTGTCATGAAGATTTTCGATGAGATGACTATCAATATGCAATCATGATCATAAATAACTATTAACTCAAATAAATAAAGCAATGAAGGAATTATGTTAGTCATGCAAATGCAAGCGAAACTATTCAATTAAAGGATAGCTTTACCAATAGCGTCTTTCATTAATGCAACAAAATATCCCAAATAAACATGATTACCTTTGGAAATGTTTGACATGATTACATTACTTCGATGGGTAAGATATCACATGTTAATGATTGGGCCATATCCATTATGTCTTTAGCCTTAAATTAGACCGCCTAAATCTACTCGGTGAAATGGTAATAGTGGTCTTGATAATCCTAACATGCCTAATCAATAACCATTCTTGTTCCCATTATTTGAAGACTCCTCCTATTTCATTAACCTGGTCTTGGTAAGCTTGAAGGGATAGCTCTAAATCTTGAATTCTAGGTGTTAAAGTCTTATTCTCAACCTAGTTTGCTTTCAAATCCTAAACTCGAGCTTTTAGACTTCTATTCTTCCTTTGGTAAGTTGATACAAGAGCATGGGTTCTAACAAGCTTTTACATTTTAACCCTTGCCTCTTCTTTGCATCGATGCAACTATTTTCTGAGGGTAGCAATTTCTACCTCCCACTCAACTATGACTTATAAGGCATTGAGACTTACCCGCTTTATAGTTTTTTTGTCATACTCTCAAAATCCTCTTTGAAGTGCTTTTTCTCTTTGACAACTTGATTTGTTTTAGTATCTCGAAGATAAATGTCCATTTTGAATTGACTCTTTTCTTTTTTTAAACAAGTGATTTCCTTGTGAAGGTTGCCGTTTATTTTTCAAATTCATGCTTGAGTAATTCGATCTCAAAGGGAAATTCATCAACTGATACTTGTGATGTTCCAATACTAAACGAAGGTATGGCATCATTAATGCAACAAATTCTCCACTCATCATAGCTTGGAGTCATACTACTTCCTTTACCATACCTCTCAATATAGCAGGTTTGTCTCTATGCATGGAAGGCTAGCTGAACTTTTACTAGTAGTCGAGCTTGCCATAATCGAAATTTCACTGCTTAAGTCTTGAACAAAAGAGATGAACTATCAACACTAAAATTATCATAAGACTAGTGTAGATAGCTTATTTTGCCCAAGCCAATTTTTGGCATCTCGAGGCATAATCAAAAGATGTTAGAATAAAAAAAATAAAAATGGGGATGACCATTAGATGTCGTATTACCAGGCACTATTAGCAACATAGCACTAAGCAAAAAAATTTTTTGGGAAGGCCTGAAATGCCTATGGGTTGTCTTAAAGAAAAATGTAAAAATGGGGCATCATAGGTCACTATTTTGGGTGTCAACAAAGTCATTCAGATAAGCATGGGTTAGTTTTCGATTATTTGTGACCAAGTGAGGTATTCAAAGTGCCTAAGTTATGTGCAAGCCATATCGGTGCATAAGTATTGATACAAACCTTTCACATTGCTAAAACTTCAAATTTTCATGTATAGTATTGATATAAGAGGCTTTGGTATTGATTCCTAAGGTGTGGTATCGATGCTTAGCAGGTTTGCATTGATACAGACCTTGGAAGTAGTGAAAGTTATGATTTTTGGCAAAATATATTGATACACAAGCAAGAGTATCGATACAAATTCATGAAGTATCGATACAAGGCTTTAAATCTTAAGACTGGAAATAATTTTTTACTCTTGGTATCGATACACACTTCATCGTATCAATATTCATGGGTAAAAATTACCTGATGTATCAATACAACATGTTTTATATCGATAAAATATGACATTTTTGCCTAATTCGAGCCATTTTTAAACCTCTAAAAATTTGATTGAAACATGTTTCTTGCACCAAAAATCAAGCCTCAGCTATGGGTTCTTGATTGGACTTAAACAAATTTTTAAAGCCTAAATAGCTAATGAAAAGGGTCATTTTCAAGAAAATATATGGCTTGTTAGAAGGCACGTCTAGCTTTTCTCCAGTTACAAGTAGCCACAACCATTCTGCACCACTATTCTATATTACAGAACTAAAGGCAATAAGGATAGCTGAGCATAGCACCTAGTGTTGTCTCCTAGTACATTAGGGAAAATCCCATAATGCATTTGCTTTGTCTCTAAAAGGCATTGGCTGAACCTTAAATTTAAAAGAAAGCCAATCCTGGCTCAGGACAGAGGAAGCATTTTTCTAGAAATCTTAAAGAAACCTCTAACAACTTCTAGCCCTAAAACACTCCCAAAAACATTATTTTATTACCTTTTACCTTCAAGTTTATTCTATTCTGGTAGCTCCTTAAAGTCACCACCAAAAACAACTTGAAAAGCCTCTATTCTTTCATTCTTTCTTTTAAAACTTCCTTTCATTAATACTCCACCAGAAAGCATTGTTTTCATCATTTCCTTATATATCAGTGTAAAAAAAAAGAAAGATGGTTAGCCTAAAATTGCTGCATAAAAAAACCCAAAGCTTGAGGCTTTTTGTATTTTTTTCATCTAGCTCTATGTTTTTATCATTTCTAGCACTTCCATCGTTTTAGTGAACCATCCATGCCACCATGACCATGTTAGGAATTTTATGCATTATTATTGCCTTAGTTGTGGTAGTTTGAGGATCTTGATGTTACTTGGTAAGCCAAACATCAGCTCTTTGATTCTGTCATCAAAGACCCCCTTTTTTATTCCCTTTTCTATCATGTTTCACTCATTTTCACATGTTTAATACATACTTAAATGTTTTTCTAAACATACATTGAGTAGGTTCTTACATTTTAAGAAGTCTCATGGCACAAAAATGTTATCTTGAAAATTTCGGCATACTTTTCCTTGCTTAAATATGTTCATGTCATCTTCAATAACATGATTTTTTATAACATTCATGGAGTTATCATTTCCATACATCTTATCTATCATCTTTTTACATATTTTTTGTCATCTTTTCTATGTTAAAATGCCATCTTTGTGTGTTTGTAGGTATTATCCTTGTTCATCTTTGTGCATGTTATATTTTGTTCATGATACTTCTATCAAGATGTTTGCTTGTTTTCTAAAAGTCTTATTTTCAAAAATCCCTAAGTTAAGTTCATGCTACCTCCAATAGATGGAGAATGACATGGATTTAAAATTGTCATAAAATTTGTCATCCAATCTTGGGGACAAATTAAACATTTTAAATCTAGATTTATGGTAAAATAAGTTTAAAGATGTTTCTCAAACAAAAATACCCATTTTAATTGCTAAAAAAATATATATTAAGTCTTGATCTTGAGTTTAACAACTTCATGGTAGCATGGTCAATGGGTTGTTTCATTGTCCCAAACTACTCTGGGATTATGGAATGAACTCGTGAAGCCTGTGCCATTCTTTCCATTGTGTTGTGGACATTCAAACGTCCATAACTCAAATTTGACCCCCCAAAAAAACTTGGAAAATCAAATAGTCCCCTATTTTGCTTTAGCAACACTATAGTTCGAATTTGAAGAATTATTTTCAAACAAGAAATAATTTTTCTAGAATTTTTTATATTTTACCTTAAAGGGCATTGAAATACCTTAAAAGGATTGTTTTGTTTAAAACCTTTTTCTCTTCCTCAAATTACCATCGAATCCAAACCCATCTCTAAATTATTTTCTCGGTTATTCTTTAATAATTGAAGTCAATTATGAGATACATTTCGATCATCCTTTCTTTTTATGCTCTTTTGTTTGTGGTTTTTTATCTGTGAAATTCTTATATTTTTTTTGTCTTGCTAAAATGTTTCAATTTTATAGTGATCATCGTGCATTCATATTTAAAATTTGTTTTTAAAAAATTTTTACGAGGCAATATTTTGTGCTAGTATCTTTTTAGTGCCTAATACATAATATCCAAATTTTTTAAATTTTTTTTTTGAAAATTATCTTAATAAAAATCCCTATGCTCCTCATACCTTCGTAGCGCATAGGTAGTATAAAATTTTCTATCAAAACTTGGACTTACATTTTCCATAAAATTTCATGGACTAAAGGGTATTATATCTAAATAATGACCAAATGGAATAGATTAAGCTGAAACCAAAGCGAGATATAGTTAGTGGGTACCAATTTTGGTTGTTATAGGGTTCTAATCCTTTCCCATATGTATCTAACTCTTGAACCCAACCAATGAATCTCTGAACCTTGTAAACCTTGAGATCAATGTCACAGGTTTCGTAACTTGGGATATTGTTCTTAATAGGCATCTAATCATGCCTAGTCTAAAATAATCACTGCTAGCTCCAGATTTATGGTTACTTCAAGATAACTTTCTAAGACTAGTTGGATTAGTGATTTGTCCCACAGCCTCTTTTCCCTTCATATTATCATGCCAATCTAAATCTCGATCAAGGAACAACTCAAAGGCTTAACCACACCACCATATATCTTTTAAGTCAAGTGCACCCATTTCAGATTATCCGAAAAGAAAAAAAAGGGGTACTTGGTAATAACTTGGCGAATCCACTAGGGAGAACTTAGAGAGTTAAGCTTATGACTAGCTATGTCTTGCATGGCCCTTGGTTTTTTAGCTTCCATTATTTGTTAGATATTATTCCCTTTTATTTCTATTGTCTAATCTTTTACTTTTTGTCACTTTGTTTTATGATTGTTAAGGACTACTTTGTTCTCAAATAAATATCGACTCAAATAAGTATGGTAATATAGGAGTAAAATAAAACGTTTGATTGCTTACTAAACACATACTGTGCACATACATTTACACTAGATTCCCATCAAACACCATGGTGAGGTTGCTATCATAATTATTAAGAGGAAGTGAGTCATTTGCTTTCATGAGTAACCCTTCATATAGGCATGGCAAGACCTTTTGGGTGTAAATCACCTATGTCTCTCGTGATTACCCCTCCACATTTATATAGGGAAATACATCCACTAGATCAAATCTATTCCACCAAACCCATGATAGGCCTAGGATCGGGGTGCCTCAGCTATCTTTACCAAATAGAGAAGCGATTTGGATATCGATTTAGGTGTCAACTTAAATCCATATAGTGAACTCTGTGAGCCAAACTATGCCAAACCATATCCAAATACTACTAGAGTAACCCAAAGAATAAGGTCACTTAGGGAAACATTTCATAGTTTTATCCCTACACACCATATTATGCAGGCAATATTAGACATTGTCACCCACATTTGTTATTTTATTTCGTGATTATTTTAGGGTATGCTATCATTTTCTATGGCCAACCCTCCTCAATAAGTAGGTGATGACAAGCAAATGGTTTCACCTATAATCCCCCATAAAAAATCTTATATACTAAAACAAGCTAGAATGATATCAAATGACAGTTTAACATGTACTTGTCATAAGTGTTGACAAATGAATGTCACCATTTAATTGGTTAATCTTGTCCTCACGAGGTATCATATAACCTTGCTAATGGCATTTTTAACCCAAACACACCGTTATGCTATTCATTTACTGTTAGGGCAATTTTTATGATGCATTTTTGTTGCTATTTTTTATATATACCTTTGTGGTTGTTATTTCGTGCGGTCCCTAACTTGGTTCCTTTTTGTTTTTCTATTTGACGTATTCATCATTTCATCATAATCATCATCATTATAAGACATTATTTCATGTATCCAAGTTTGTCCAAATTGGCAAATGAATTTTGATTCTAAAAAAATGGTGGAAATAAAAGCTTTTTTTATGAAATCAAAGCAAAAATTTCATTTATCCCAATTAGGATAATGTGTTTGTGGAGCCCAATCATGAAAAAAATTAGATTTTTACGTGTATCAAAGTTTCTCTCAATTGAGGGCCAAACTTTGATTCTAAGGAAAATGGTGGAAAAAAAAAGCATTTCTTGTGAAACCAAAGCATCAATATCATTGATCGCAATGAGGAGAATGAGTTTATGATGCCCAATCATGAAAAAAAAAAAGAGATTATTATGTGTATTTGTATTTGTCTCAATTGACAAACTAACTTTGATTTTAAGGAAAATGATGCAAAAAATGCTTTTCTTATAGAACAAAAGTGTCAATGTCATTTATTCCAATAAGGAAAATGTGTTTATGGTGCCCAATCATGAATAGAAAAGAGATTATTATGTGTTTTCATGTTTGTTCTAATTGATAGGCTAACATTGATTTTTAAAAAAAAGGTGAAGAGAAAAGCTTTTCGTATTAAACCAAAGCATCAACATTGTTTATCCCAAAAAGGAGAATATATTTATGGTGCCCAATCATGAAAATAAAGGAGATAATTATGTGTATCCATGTTTATTCTAATTGACAGTAGAACTTTGATTCTATAAAAAAGATAGGAAAGAAAAGCCTTTCTTATGAAACAAAAGCATCATTATCATTTATCCCAATAAAGAGAATGTGCTTATGGTGTCCAATCATGAAAAGAAAAGAGATTATTATGTGTACCTATGTTTATCCAAATTGATGGACAAACTTTGATTCTAAAAACAATGATAGAAAGAAAAGCTTTTCATATGAAACAAAAGTGGTCAATATGATTTTTCCTAATAGGGAAAATGTATTAATGGTGCCCAATCATGGAAAGAAAGGAGATTATTATGTGTATCTAAGTTTCTTCTAATTGATAGGCTAACTTTGATTTTAAGGAAAGTGGTGAGAAGAAAAACTTTTCATAGGAAACCAAAGCATTAATGTTATTTATCCTAATAAGGAAAATGTGTTTATAGTGCCCAATCTTGAAAAGAAAAAATATTATTATATACATCCATGTTTGTCCCAATTAACAGACTAACTTTGATTTTAAGGAAAATGGTGGAAAGTAAAGCTTTTCTTAGGAAGCCAAAGCATAAATGTCATCTATCCTAATAAAGAGAATGTGTTAGGGTGCCTAATCATGAAAAGAAATAAGATTATTACGTGTATCCATATTTGTTCCAAATGACATGCGAACTTTGATTCTAAGGAAAATGACGGAGAGAAAAGATTTTCATATAAAAGCTAGGGATCAATGTCATTTATCCCTATAAGGAGAATGTGTTTATGGTGCCTAATCACGAAAAGAAAGGAGATTATTATGCCTATCCATGTTTATCCCAATTAATGGATGAACTTTGATTCTAAAAAAATGGAAAAAAGATAAGTTTTTCTTATGAAACGAAAGCATAGATGCCTTTTATCCAGTGATGGGAATGTGTTAATGGTGCCCAATCATCAAAAGGAATGAGATTATTACTTGTATCCACGCTTGTCTTAACTAATGGATGAACTTTGACTCTAAAAAATGGCATAAACAAAAGCTTTTCTTATGCAACAGAAGCATCAATATCATTTATCCTAATGTGGAAATATGTTTATGGTGCCCAATCATGAAATGAAAATAGATTATTATATGTATCCATGTTTATCCCAGTTGGCAGATGAACTTTAATTCTAAAAAAATGACGGAAGGAAGAGAATTTTCTTATGAAACCAAAGCATCAATGTCACTGATCTCAATGAGGATAGTGTGTCTGTGGTGCCTATTCATGAAAAGAAATGAGATTATAATGTGTATCCATGTTTGTCTCAACTGGGGGATAAACTTTGATTCTAAGGAAAATGGTGGAAAACATAACTTTTCTTATGAAAACAAAGCATCAATACCATTGATCGTGATGAGGAGAATAAGTTTATGGTGCCCAATCATTAAAAGAAATAAGATTATTACGTGCATCCATGTTTATCTTAACTGACGGATGAACTTTGATTCTAAGGAAAATTCCAAAAGAAAAGCTTTTCTTATGAAACCAAAGCATCAATGTCATTTATCTCAATAAGGAGAATGTGCTTATGGTGACCAATCATGAAA
Organism: Adansonia gregorii; assembly: GCA_038382025.1. Taxonomy (NCBI): domain Eukaryota; kingdom Viridiplantae; phylum Streptophyta; class Magnoliopsida; order Malvales; family Malvaceae; genus Adansonia; species Adansonia gregorii. Next base: position 40,857 of record JBBYHO010007870.1, read on the forward strand.
AGAAGGGAGATTATTACGTGTATCCATGTTTGTCCCAATTGATTGATGAACTATGATTCTAAGATAAATGGTTGAAGGAAAAGGTTTTCTTAGGAAACCAAAGCATAAATGTCAGTTATCCTAATGAGAATAATGCATTTATGGTGACCAATCATGAAAAGAAAGGAGATTATTATGTATATCCATGTTTGTTCTAACTAAAATATGAACTTTGATTCTAAGGAAAATGGTGGAGAGAAAAGCTTTTCATGTCAAACCAAAGCATCAATGTCATTCATCCCCATGAGGAGAATATTTTTTTGGTCCCCAATCATGAAATAAAAGGAGATTATTATGTGTATCCTTGTTTGCCCCAACTAATAGATGAACTATAATTCTAAAAAAATGGCAAAAAGAAAAGCTTTTCTTATGAAACCAAAGCATCAATTTCATTGATGGCAATAAGGAGAATGAGTTTATGGTGCCAAATCATGAAAATAAAATAGATTATTATGTGTATTCGTATTTGTCTCAATTGATGGATGAACTTTGATTCTAAGGAAAACGGTGGAAAAAAAAGCTTTTCTTATGAAACCAAAGCGTCAATGTTATTTATCTTAATAAACAAAATGTGTTAATGGTGCCCATTCATTAAAAGAAATGAGATTATTATTTGTATCCATATTTGTCCTAATTGATGAACTAACCTTGATTCTAAGGAAAATAGAGCAAAGAAAAGATTTTTTTATGAAACCAGAGCATCAATATGATTTATCCCAATGTGGAGAATAAGTTTATGGTGCCTAATCATGAAATAAAATGAGATTATTAGATGTATCCATGTTTGTCCCAATTGATGGACCAATTTTAACTATAAAAAAATGCTTGAAAAAAGCTTATATTATGAAACCAAAGTATCAATGTTATTTATCCTAATAGGAGAATGTGTTTATGGTGCCCAACATTAATAGAAAAGAGATTGCTATGTGCATTCGTGTTTATCCCCATTGGTGAATGAACTTTGATTCCAAAAAAATGGTGGAAAGAAAAGGTTTTCTTATGAAATGAAAATGTCAGTGTCATTAAACCCAATGAGGATAACATGTTTTTGGTGCCTAATCATGAAAAGAAAGGAGATTATTACATGTATCCATGTTCATCTCAATTGATGGATGAACTTTGATCCTAAGAAAAATGGTGGGAAGAAAAGCTTTTCTTATGAAACCAAGGCATCATTGTCATTTATACCAATGAGGAGAATTTTTATGGTGCCCAATCATGAGAAGAAAAGAGTTTATTATGTGTATCCATGTTTGTCCCAATTCACATATAAACTTCAATTCTGAAAAAAAGGTGGAAATAAAAGCTTTTCTTATGAAACCAAAGCGTTAATGTCATTTATCCCAACAAGGTGAACTTGTTTGTGGTCCCAATCATGAAAAGAAAGAAGATTATTATATGTATCCATGTTCATCCTAATTGATAGATGAACTTTGATTCTAAGGAAAATGGTGGAAGGAAAAGCTTTTCCTATAAAACGATAGCATCACTGTCATTTATCCCAATAAGGAGAATTTTTATGGTGCCCAATCATGAGAAGAAAAGAGTTTATTATGTGTATCCATGTTTGTCCCAATTCACATATAAACTTCAATTCTGAAAAAAAGGTGGAAATAAAAGCTTTTCTTATGAAACCAAAGCGTTAATGTCATTTATCCCAACAAGGTGAACTTGTTTGTGGTCCCAATCATGAAAAGAAAGAAGATTATTATATGTATCCATGTTTATCCTAATTGATAGATGAACTTTGATTCTAAGGAAAATGGTGGAAGGAAAAGCTTTTCCTATGAAACGATAGCATCACTGTCATTTATCCCAAGAAGGAGAATGTTTCTATCGTGCTCAATCATGACAAGAAAGGAGATTATTTTATTTATCCATGTTTGTACCATTTGGAGGATGAACTTTGATTCTAAAAAAATGCTAGAAAGAAAAGCTTTTCTTATGAAACCATAGCATTAATGTCATTTATCCCAATGAGTAGAATGCATTTGTGGTGCCAATCATGAAAAGAAATGAGATTATTGCATGTATCCATGTTTATCCTAATTGAGGGGCAGACTTTGATTTTAAGAAAAATCATCGAAAGAAAAGCTGTTCTTATAAAATCAAAGCATCAATATCATTGATCGCAATGAGAATGACTTTATGGTGCCTAATTATGAAAAAAAATGAGATTATTACATGTATCCATGCTTGTCTCAATTAACGGATGAACTTTGATTCTAAAAAATGACAAAAAAAGCTTTTTGTATGAAACAAAAGCAATAATGTCATTTATCCAAATGAGGAGAATACATTTATGGTGTTAAATTATGAAAAGAAAAGAGATTATTTTGTGTTTTCATGTTTGTCCCAATTAATGGACGAACTTTGATTTTAAAAAAATGGTAGAAAGAAAAGCTTTCATTATGAAATACAAGCATCAGTGTCACTTATCCCAAAAAAGGGAACATGTTTATGGTGCCCAATCATGAAAAAAATGAGATTATTACATGTATCCATGCTTGTCTCAATTAACAATTGAATTTTGATTCTTAAAAAATGGTACAAACAAAAGCTTTTCTTATAAAACAAAATCATCAATGTCATTTATCCTAATGAGGATAATGCATTTATGGCACCCAATCATAAAAAGTAAGAAGATTATTACGTGTATCCATGTTTATTCCAATTTAGAAATAAACTTTGATTTTAAGAAAAATGGTGGAAGAAAAAACTTTTCTTCTAAAACGAAAACATCATTGTCATTTATCCCAATAAGAAGAATGCTTTTATGGTGCCTAATCATGACAAGAAAAGAGATTATTTTATGCATCCATGCTTGTTCCAATTGGTGGACAAACTTTGATTCTAAAAAAATGATGGAAAGAAAAGCTTTTCTTATGAAATTGAAGCATTAATGTCGTTTATCCCCTTAAGGAGAATGTGTTTATGGTGCGTAATCATGAAAAGAAATGAGATTATTATGTGTATCCATGTTTGTCCCAATAATGGATGAACTATGATTCTAAAAGAATGGCAAAAAGAAAACCTTTTCTTATGAAAAGAAAGTGTCAATGTCATTTATCCCAATGTGGAGAATGTGTTTATGGTGCCCAATAATGAAAACAAAAAGAGATTATTGTGTGTATTCAAATTTGTCTTAATTAATAGACAAACTTTGATTCTAAGGAAAACGGTGGAAAGAAAAACTTTTCTTATGAAACCAAAGCATCAATATCATTGATTGCAATAAAGAGAATGAGTTTATCGTGCCCAATCATGAAAAGAAAGGAGATTATTACATGTATTTGTTTTTGTCTCAATTAACATACGAACTTTGATTCTAAGGAAAATAGTGAAAATAAAAGTTTTTCTTATGAAACCAAAGCATCAATGTCATTTATGAATGAATGGAATGTTTTTATGATGTCCAATCATGAAAATAAAAGAGATTATTACATTTATCCATGTTTGTTCTAATTGACGAATTTGATTCTAAGGAAAATGGTGGAATGAAAGGCTTTTCTTATGAAACCAGAGCATCAATTTGATTTATCCTAATGTGGAGAATGTATTTACTGTGCCCAATCATGAAATGAAATAAGATTGTTATATGTATCCATGTTTGTCCCAATGGATGGATAAACTTTGATTCTAAAAAAATAGTGGAAAAAAAGCTTTTTTTGTGAAACCAAAGCAACAATGTTATTTATCCGAATAGGAGAATATGTTTTTGGTGCCCTATCACTAATAGAAATAAGATTATTACGTGCATCTATGTTTGTCCAAATTGACAGACAAACTTTCATTCCAAAAAAAATAGTGGAATAAAAATCTTTTCCTATGAAACCAAATCATCAAAGTCATTTATCCTAAAGAGTAGAATGAGTTTATGGTACACAACCATGAAAAGAAATATGATTATTACATGTAATCGTATTTGTCTTAATTAACAGATGAGCTTTGATTCTAAGAAAATGGTGGAAAGAAAAGCTTTTCTTATGAAACCAAAGCACCATTGTCATTTATCTCAATAAGGAAAATGTGTTTATGGTCCAATCTTGAAAAAAAAAAGAGATTATTATGTGTATCCATGTTTGTTCTAATTGGCAAACAAACTTTGATTCTAAGAAAAATGGTGCAAAGAAAAGCTTTTCTTATGAAACCAGAACATCAATGAGATTTATACCAATGTGGAGAATATGGTTATGGTGCCCAATCATGAAATGAAATAAGATTATTATGTGTATCCATATTTTTCCTAATTGATAGACGAACTTTAATTTTAATAAAAATCTGGGAAAAAAAGCTTTTGATGTGAAACCAAAGCATTAATGTTATTTTTCCCAACCGAAGAATATGTTTATGGTGCCTAACATTAATAGAAAGGAGATTGTTATGTGGATCTATGTTTGTCCCACTGGCAAACAAACTTTATTTCCAAAAAAATGGTGGAAAGAAAAGCATTTCTTATGAATCAAAAGCATTAGTGTCATTTAACCTAATGTGGGGACATGTTTATGGTGCCCACAATGAAAACAAATGAGATTATTACTTGCATCCATGTTCGTCCCAGTTTATGGATAAAGTTTGATTCTAAGGAAAATTATAGAAGCAATTTCTTATAAAATCAAAGCATCATTGTCATTTATCCCAATAAGGAGAATGCCCTTATGGCACCCAATCATGACAAGAAAAGAGATTATTCTGTGCATCCATATTTGTCCTAACTATCGAAAGAACTTTGATTCTAAAAAAATTATAGAAAGCAAAGGTTTTCTTATGAAACCAAAGCATTAATGCCATTTATCCTAATAAGGAGAAGGTGCTTGTCATGCCTAATCGTGAAAGAAATGAAATTATTACATGTATCCATGTTTGTCCTAATTTAGGGACAAACCTTGATTCTAAGGAAAATGATGGGAACAAAAGCTTTTCTTATGAATCCAAAGCATCAGTACCATTGATCGCAATGAAGAGAATAAGTTTATGGTGCCCAATCATAAAAAGAAATGATATTATTACGTGTATCTATGTTTGCCTTAATTGACGGATGAACTTTGATTCTAAGGAAAATGGTGGAAAACAAAAGCTTTTCTTATGAAACCAAAGGATCGATGTCATTTATCCAAATGAGGAAAATGTGTTTATGGTGCACAATTGTGAAAAAAATAGATTATTACATGCATCCACTTTTGTCATAATTGATGGACGAACTTTGATTCCAAAATAATGGTGAAAAGAAAAGCTTTTTTTTAAAACCAAAGCATCAATGTCATTTATCCCAATGACGACTATGTGTTTATGGCACCTAATCATGAAAACAAAAGAGATTATTACATGTATCCATGTTTGTCTTAATTAATAAAAGAACTTGGATTCCAAGGAAAATTGTGGAAAGAAAAGCTTTTCTTATGAAACCAAACCATCAATGTCATTTATCCAAATCAAGAGAATGTGTTTATGGTGCCCAATCATGAAAAAAAAGGAGATTATTATGTGTATCCACATTTGTCACAACCAATAGATGAACTTTTATTCCAAAAAATGGTGGAAAGAAAAGTTTTTCTTATGAAACCAAAGTGTTAATGTCATTTAACCCAATAAGGATAATATGTTTGTGGTGCCTAATCATGAAAAGAAAAGAGATTATTATGTGTATCCATATTTATCTCAATTGACAGATAAACTTTGTTTCCAAGGAAAATGGTGGAGAGAAAAGCTTTTCATATGAAACTAAAGCATCAATGTCATTTATCCCCATAAGAAAAATGTCTTTATGATACCCATTCATGAAAAGAAAGGAGATTATTATGTGTATCCATGTTGGTCTCGGTTGACAGATGAACTTTGATTATAAAAAAATAGTGGAAAGAAAAGCTTTTCTTATGAAACCAAAGCATCAATGTCATTGATCCCAATGAGGAGACTATGTTTATGGTGCCCAATCAAAAAGAAATGAGATTATTGCAAGTATCCATGTTTGCCCTAATTAAGGGACAAACTTTGATTCTAAGGAAAATGGTGGCAAGAAAAGCTTTTCTTATGAAACCAAACCATCAATATCATTGATTGCAATGAGGAGAATGAGTTTATGGTGCCCAATCATAAAAAGAAAGGAGATTGTTACATGTATCCATGTTTGTCCCAATAGTCGAACGAACTTTGATTCAAAGGAAAATGATGGAAAGATAACCTTTTCTTATGAAACCAAAGCATCAATATCATTGATCGCAATGAGGAGAATGAGTTTATGGTGTCTAATCATGAAAACAAAGGAGATTATTATGTGTATCAGTGATTGCCCTAATTGATAGAAAAAAAATTTAATTCAAAGGAAAATATTGGAAACAAAAGCTTGTCTTAGGAAACCAAACTGTAAATGTTATTTATCCCAATAAAAAAAAATGTGTTGATGGTGCCCAATCATGAAAAGAAAAGAGACTATTGCGTGTATCCATGTTTATTACAACTGACATACGAACTTGATTCTTAGGAAAATGGTGGAGAAAAAAGCTTTCCATAAGAAATGAAAGCATCAATGTCATTGATCCCAATGAGGAGAATGTGTTTATGGTGCCCAATCATGAAAAACAAATTAGATCATTGCATGTATCCATGTTTATCCCAATTGAGCGAAAAACTTTGATTCTAAGGAAAATAATAGAAAGAAAAGCTTTTCTTACGAAACCAAAGCATCAATATCATTGTTCACAATAAGGAGAATGAGTTGTATTGCCCAATCATGAAAATAAAGGAGATTATTATGTGTATTCGTATTTGTCTCAATTGACGAATGAATTTTGATTCTAAAAAGAACGGTGGAAGGAATAGGTTATCTTATGCCACCAAAGTGTTAATGTCATTTGTATCAATGAAAAGAATATGTTTATGCTGCCCAATTATGAAAAAAAAAATAAGATTATTACGTGTATCCATGTTTGTCCAAAATTGACAAACAAACTTTGATTCTAAGGAAAATGGTGCAAATAAAAGCTTTTCTTATGAGATTAGAGCATCAATATAATTTATCCCAATATGGATAATGCATTTATGGTGCCTAATCATGAAATAGAATGATAGTATTACGTGCATCCATGTTTATCCTAGTTGATAGACAAACTTTGATTCTAAAAAAATGCTAGAAAAAAAACTTTTTATAAAACTAAAGCATCAAGGTTATTTATCCCAATAGGAGAATGTGTTTATGGTGCCCAATCATGAATAAAAAGAATATTGTTACCTGCATCCATGTTTATCCCAATTAACGAATGAACTTTGATTTTGGAAAAAATGGAGGAAAGAAAAGCTTTTCTTATGAACCCAAACCATCAATGTTATTTATCCTAAATGTGAATGTGTTTATTATGCCTAATCATGAAGAGAAAGGAGATTATATCGTGTATCCAAGTTTGTCCTAATTGATGAATAAACTTTGATTCCAAGGAATACGATGGAAGAAAAAGCTTTTTTTATGAAACTAAAGAATCATTGTCATTTATCTCAATGAAAAGGATGTGTTTATGGTGCCCAATCATGAAAAATATGAGGTTATCATGTGTATCCGTGTTTAACCTATAGGCGAACAAACTTTGATTCTACGGAAAATGGTGTGAAAAAAAAGATTTTCTTATGAGACTAGAGCATCAATGTGATTTATCCCGATGTGGAGAATGTGTATACAGTGCCCAATCATGAAATGAAATGAGATTATTATGCGTATCCATGTTTATCCCAATTGATGGACAAATTTTGATTCCAAAAAAAAATTGGAAAAAAAAGCTTTTCTTGTGAAACCAAAGCATCAATGTTATTTTTCCCAATTGGAGAATGTGTTTATGGTGCCTAACATTAAACGAAAGGAGAGTGTTACATGCATCCATGTTTGTCCCAATTGACGGACGAACTTTGATTTGGAAACAATGGTGGAAGGAAAAGCTTTTCTTATAAAATGTAAGTGTCAACGTTATTTATACCAATGAAGGGAACGTGTTTACAATGCCCAATCATGAAAAGAAAGTAGATTACTATGTGTATCCATGTTTGTCCCAATTGGTGGATGAATTTTGATTCTAAGGAAAATGATGGAACAAAAAGCTTTTGGTATGAAACCAAAGCCTTATTCTCATTTATCCCAATGACGAGAATGTTTTTATCGTGCCCAATCATGACAAGAACAGAGATTATTTCATGTATCCATGTGTGTCCCAATTGGCAGACAAACTTTTATTCTAGAAAAATGGTGGAAAGAAAAGCTTTTCTTATGAAACAAAGCATCAATGTCATTTATCCCAATGAGAAGAAATGTGTTTGTGGTGCCCAATCATGAAAATAAATGAAATTGTTGTGTATATCCATGTTTGTTCCAATTAATGGGCAAACTTTGATTCTAAGAAAAATGTTCAAAAGAAAAGCTTTTCTCATGAAACCAAAGCATTAATACCATTAATCGCAACGAGGAAAATGAGTTTATGGTGCCTAATCATGAAAACAAAGACATTATTACATGTATCCATGTTTGCCTCAATTGATGAATGAACTTTGTTTCTAAAAAAATGGCGAAAAGAAAAGCTTTTCTTATAAAACAAAAGCATCGATGTCATTTATCCTAATAAGGAGAATGTATTTATGGTGTCCAATCATCAAAAGAAAAGACATTATTACATGTATTTGTATTTGTCTCAATTGATGGATGAACTTTGATGTTAAGGAAAATGGTGGAAAGGAAAGCTTTTCTTATGAAGCCAAAGCTTCAATATCATTGATTGCAATAAGAAGAATGAATTTATGGTACCCAATCATGAAAAGAAAGGAGGTTATGGGGTGCCACATCATGGTTGGCTTAAGTTAGTAGGCCTAAAGAGGAAGAGTTTGAGTATACAAGCCCAATCATATGATCAAGGGCTCAATGAGTCAACTTCGGGTATTATGTGCTCAGTAAAGAGAATCCTTAAAGATTTTCAAAGTTTTCTTGAGTAAGAAAGTCAGCAGCATCCAAATTATCAAATTTTTAGTGCACAGATCATTAGTTAATTCCCTAGGCTTTATGTTTTTTAGGAAGATTTTAATTCCTTAACTTGCAAGGAAATTAATTCCATTGACTATTTTACTTTCTTTTTTAGCAAGCAATACCTTAATTAATTATTTAGGATTTAGTTTCCTTTCTTGTAAAGGCCTTTGGCCAAATCACAAAAGGCTTCAAGCTTGAGTATTTTTTTATGTAGCAATTTTAGGCTAACCATCTTTCTTTCTTTTTTCGATACTCCATGGATTTGTATCGATACTCTTGCTTGTGTGTGGATATATTTTGCCAAAAATCATAAATTTTGCTACTTCCAAGGCCTGTATCAATACAAACATGCTAAGTATCGATACCACACCTTAGTAATCGATACCAAAGCCTCTTATATCAATACTATACATGAAAATTTAAAGTGTTAGCAATGGGAAAGCTTTGTATCAATACTTATGCACTAATATGGCTTGCACATAACTTAGGCACTTTGAATACCTCACTTGGTCACAAATAATCAGAAACTAACCCGTGCTCATCTAAATGACTTTGTTCACACCCTAAATAGTGACCTATGATTCCTTATTTTTACATTTTTCTTTAAGACAACCCATAGGCATTTCAGGCCTTCGCAAAAAAAAATTTTTGCTTAGCGCTATGTTGCTGATAGTGCCTGGCAACATAGCACCTGATGGTTGTCCCCATTTTTATTTTTTATTTTTTTTTTTGATTCTATCATCTTTTGATTATGCCCCAGGATGCCAAAAATTGGCTAGGGCAAAATAAGCTATCTACACTAATCTTATGATAATTTTAGTGCTGATAGTTCATCCCTTTTGTTCAAGACCATAAGTAGTGAAATTTTGATTATGGCAAGCTCGACTACTAGTCAAAAGTTCAGCTAGCCTTCCACGCATGAAGACAAACCTGCTATATTGAGAGGTATTGTAAATGAAGTTGTATGACTCCAAGATATAATGAGTGAGGAATTTATTGTATTAATGATGTCGTACCTTCATTTGGTGTTGGAACATCATAAGTATTAGTTGATGAATTTCCCTTTGAGATCGAATTACTCAAGCATGAATTTGAAAAATAAATGGCAACCTTCATAAGGAAATCACTTGTTTAAAAAAAGAAAATAGTTAATTCGAAATGGACTTTTGTGTTCATGATGCTGAAATGAATCAGGTTGTCAAAGAGAAAAGCACCTCAAAGAGGATTCTAGGAGTATGACAACAGACTATAAAGCAGGTAAGTCTTAATGCCCTATAAGTCATCAACTGAGTAGAAGCTAGAAATTGCTGCCCTCGAAAAATAGTTGCATCGATGCAAAAAAGCGGCAAGGGTTAAAATGTAAAAGCTTGTTAGAACCCATGCTCTTGTATCAATTTACCAAAGGAAGAATGGAAGTCTAAAAGCTCAAGTTCAGGATTTGAAAGCAAACTAGGTTGAGAATAAGACTCTAACACCTAGAATTCAAGATTTAAAGCAATCCCTTCAAGCTTACCAAGACCAGGTTAATGAATTAGAAGGAGTTTTCAAATGACGGGAGCAAGAGTAGCTATTGATTAGGCATGCTGGGATTATCAAGACCACTACTGCCATTTCACGAGTAGATTTAGGCAGCCAAATTAGAGGCTAAGGACATGATGGATGTGGCCTAATCATTAACATGTGATATCTTGCCCATCAAAGTAATGTAACCATGTCAAACATTTCCAAAGGTAATCATGTTTAATTAGGATATTTTGTTTTTTTAATGAAAGACGCTATTGGTGAAGCTATCCTCTAATCGAATAGTCCCACTTGCATTTGCATGACTAACATAATTCTTTCATTGCTTTATTTATTTGTGTTAATATTTATTTATTATCATGATTGCACACTAACAGTTATCTCATCAAGTATCCTTATCACACATCATAAAATAGTTTGATAATAATCTAAAGTGAAGGTGCTTTACAACACCGAATGTATCATTCATCACTGAAAAGCCATGGAAAATGATCACCAAGCCCACATTGAATGACTCGATATAATGTATAAGGAGTCTCAAAAGCAATTACTCTATAAAATAAAGAACTTTAAGCTTAGAATATAGAATTAACTAAGCTACTGTCTGAAGCTTTAAAGGAAAAAGGGCAAACAAGCATCGTCGATGCGAGAAAAGAACTAGTCAACCAATGAGTAACCTAAATAGTGGTATTAAAGCCACCAACACTTAAGACGAGACATCACATGAATAGTATCCTCAAGCAATGATGATCCTATTAACTCAACCATTCATTTTCATTAACTCAGCAATAGTATCCTAGCTAGTTCAAGGATTTCTTAGTGTGGGCTTTTCACTGATAAGACCTATAGTCCCAGATCTCGATAGGCAAGCAAAGCAATAAAAAGTGAAGAGGTTTTCAAAAAATAGTGAAAACTTATACAAGTATCAATCAAAAGTACCTGTGTGATTTTGAAAGAAGTGACAAGTTTAGGATTATAGATGCTAAATCTTAAGAACTAGTTTTTTGTCTCGTTATCCTGCCTAAATTCAAAGTGTCAGATTTTAAAAAGTACAATAAAACCATAAACCCTAACGTCTACCTTTGCATGTACTGTTGTAAGATGGCTAGATAAGTGGAGAATAAAAAACTGCTAATTTACTACTTTTAGGATAGTCTAACTGGGGTAGCCATTCACTATTATATAGGGCTAGATCCTATAAAAATTCAAACATGGATAGATTTTGCTCATGCTTTCCTTGATCAATATAAGCATGTTTCAACCAGGCCCTTAATCATCTCTCCCTAATGAACATGGAAAAGAAAGCCTTTGAGAGCTATAGATAGTATGTTCAAAGGAAGAGAGAAAAAGCAATTTGAGTTCATCCTCTTTTGACCGAGAAAAAGATGACAATCATGTTTATTAACACCCTACGAGCTGCCTACTATGATAGGTTGGTAGGACACACCATAAAGAATTTCATCAAATGGTTGTATCAGGCAAAATAATTGATAATGCTATCAAAGTGGCAAAATATCCATTAAAGAATCATCTAGGTCAAGTAAAAATTCAACGGCCAAGGGTAAGGAGAAAGTGGTGAATACTATTAGTGAAAGTCCTACTAAGGTCATTTAAAATCTACATCTGGCATAGGGTATGTATTTTGTAAACATGTTATACTTGGGTTTTAACCCTTACTCACTAGTGCCATAACTAGTTCATTCTACCAGGTTCACTTTAACACTGAGTTTAGCATCAAATCTTGTTTAAAACACTGCTTAGATCGCATAAACCCATAACATGAACAACATAAGAGCTCTAAATAATCAACAAGCACCTTGGGAACAAACACTTTGAACCACTTCCTTACTCTTAAAAGAAAATTTACTTCTGTCTATTTGGTGTCATTATTTATGATCATTATTTATGAACCTAAGATTACCTCCATATCCCAAATGGTACGACAAAAATGCCTATTATAAGTGCCACACGAAATAACATGGTCGCTCTATTGAGAATTGCACCTCGTTGAAAAGAAAGGAATAAAGCATGCTAGAAAAGAGTGTGATCAAGGTCGAACAAAGGCCTAGACCTAATGTTGGAGCCAATTAACTTCTTAACCATGTGGAGCCAAGAGTGAATGCGGTGATTGATAGGAAAGGTTGTTGGGACAAAAAAAACATTAGAGAAGTCAAGACACTAATGAGCAAGGTATGGCAAGCTTTTGGAAAAGCTAGAATTTTGTCAAGTGTCAAAAACCAGAGTAAAAAAACCACTGAACCATTTTACTACCTTTGCAGCTAAGGGCACATTTCATAAAACTATCTAGTTTTCGTAAAGATGATTCAAGGGATGATGGACCAGTCTAAAATCAAATCTGTGAGGATTAACATGAATACATCAGTTTTTCTATTAATGCCATATATGAGGAGAGACCTATGACTGACTAGGTTTCAAATTATTTCTCTTTCATAAGCATGGAAAAAAGAGCTGATGAAAGCATCAAGTAGCGCACTCTGAGGTGGAGGAAAGAAGCTACCTAGATTCAAGCTTGTTGATAAAGAAAAAGATGATTGTTATGTTTATTTGCACATTACAAGCCTCTTATTATGAGATGATAGCCAAAGGTATCCTGAGGAACTTCGCAGATACAGTCATATTATTCAGAATAATTGATGAAGCCATGAAAAGTGACTTAAACAAAAGAGACACCTTCAAAGGCAAGAGAATGGAAAGTAAAGAGGAATGCAAAATCGTAGACAACATAAATAAGGTCAAGATGCCAATGTATCTAGTTCGGCAAATCTTGGTACAAGTTAATTGGTTATAGGGTTGAAAGGATGGAAGAGGAAGCTAATGACTTTTGCGTTTTCCATACTATTTATGGCTATACTCTTCAAATACGCATAAAGTTGCAAGCTATGATTCAAAGAATGATGAATGAAAGTAGCATTAGATTTATAGTAAAAAGTGAGCCTCACATGCAAACTTAGCAAATGCGATACCATCCATCAACACCATAAAAAAAGTAGGAATAATCCTTTTTACGGGGTTGAAAACCTATTGTTCTTACTTGACAGCTGACTAAGTATGAAAGTTACCCTTATTTAGCCTACATAACGGATGATTATTCAACTTTCGTCCTTTTTCCTTTACAAAGAGAACAAGGTGGTTCCTTAGAAATATGAAAGCAAAACTTTAATCATGAAAGAATCTAGTCAACAAGCAGTACATGTTGTCCTCTCAAAGGTAGGCCATCTAACTCGATGTGGCAGATGTTATGCCCCAGCTGCATCAAGAAATGTAACTCAAAAAAAAATGACTTTTTCTTAACCACTAAAGTCTGCAACCAAAAAATTAAATTTGATTATTATTAAATAGCCAGTGATTGAGAAAAAAAGACATAGAATTCCTTAGGTTTATCAAGCACAGCGAATACATCATTGTTGATTAGTTGAACAAGCAACCCACCAAGATATCTATGCTATCACTAATATAGAATGCTTTCCTTAAGGTCTTTAATAATATGTATTCCCTCTCGACATCTCGATAGGATCATTGGATCACCTTTAAGCAATAGCACTGCCAACAGCTACATATCTTTCAATGATGATGAAATTTTTCATGAAAGAGAAGGACACTATAGAGCCTTTCACATCATCACATACTACAAAGACAGTATATTGCTCAAGGTGTTCATTGATAATGGGTCAACACTGAATGTAATGGCCATATGTTGTTTAAAGAAGCTCTTCATTGATCTATTTTATATTTAAAATAGTCACATGGTTATGTAAATGTTTGATGAAACTTGTAGAAACATCATGGGAAACATCTCTATTCCACCCTAAATCAGCCCATATACTTATGAAGTAAAGTTACATGTAATGGACATTGCTTCATCATATAATTGCCTATTGGAAAGGCCTGGGATTCACTTTGCAGGGGTAGTACCATTATCTTTACTTCAAAAGTTAAAATTCATCATTGCAAAAAAAGGTTGTCAGCATAGGAAAAAAAAAAGATATTATTACTATTACTCAAATAATGCCTTGTATATCAAAATTGATAAGGATGTTCTTGAATCCTTATTTCAGTCTTTTGAGTTTGTCAATGTCACCTATGTTAAGGGGAAGTTGCCAATGGTTAAGCTTTACCTACTGAGGTGCACCTATATAGGTCTAAAGTTAACCATCGACAAAGGTGCCTAGGCTAGAAAGAGACTTAGAAAACATCTTCAAGGAATTGCCAAAGACTTAAAAGTTGTAAAATAGATCGATAAAAGAGGGTGAAGGTTCAAGCCCAATACACAACAAGAAAGGAAACAAGCTTAGAAGAACCATGATAAGACGATGGCTTGCTTGTTAGGGCAAGACTTAAGCTAGGAATAAATGATATTTCCACTGCTCTAAGGAAGTTTATGTCTAAAAGGATGTGTAAATGTTAGCTTTAACAGTGTTGCACTCATACTGAATAGGGTATTTGAGGATCTTTCCACCAATGCTACTGATGAGCTGAAGATGTTAATGATAGACCAAGAGACTACTATGTAATTTCTAAGATTTATTCCAAGTGCTTGGACTGAAACCAATATTCATATACTGCTTAAGTCTTTTTCAAAGTAATGATATAAACTAAACCTACATTCTTCTGCCTAATAAAATTGTAGGATCCTTTATCTAAGCACCTAGTTATTAAGTATTATCAATGAAAATGACTAAGCATTATGCATTTCATCTCTTTTGTCCATTTTCATAATTCTTGCTAACTCTTAGACCTTCATCTATGCATTTTGCTGCCTAGATTTCTTATCCATATTTTTAAGTACTAGGATGGGAATGACATCAATATTCACAGTAAGATTCTGCATATCAATTTTGAGCAACCAATTTGAATCAGCTTGTCAAGCCTGAAGAGGATTCTAAAAAGAGTCTCATACCCCTAGACCTACTGAGATTAATTGAATATGAAATAAACATATATTACTCGTGAAAAACCCATTGAAAGCATAAACCTAGGAATGAAAAAAGATTAAAAATAAGTCTAAATTTGAACCTCTATAAACCTATTAACTCGAATCAAATTAATAAATCTCCTCTAAGAATACCAAGATGTGTTCACCTAGTCCTATTAGGATATGCCTGGGTTAAAGACCAATATTATGGTCCAAAAACTTCCCCTCAAACTTGAATACAAGCCTATACAACAAAAACTTAGAAGGATAAAGCCTAAGATGCTTCTAAAGATCAAAGAGGAAATAAAGAATTAATTTAAGGCAGGATTTATTAAAAAAGCTAAATATCCTAAATGGATAACCAATATAGTCATGTTCCCTAAAAGGATGGCAAGGTACAGATGTATGTAGACTATGGGACCTACAATGAGCCAACCCAAAAGGCAATTTTTCTTTGCCTTCCATCGACCCCCTAGTACATGACACCACAAAAAATGCACTATTAACCATCTTTATGACCAGTAGGGTACCCTTTGGTATAAAGTAATACCTTTTGGGCTTAAAAATGCTAAGGTAATTTATTAAAGGGCAATGACAACATTGTTCCATGATCTCATGCATAAAGAAATAAGGTATACATAAACAATATGATCTTAAATGGCTAAAAAAGAGTGAACACTTTGCCAACTTGCAAAAACTCTTCAAATAGCTTTGTAACTACCAACTCAAGCTCAATCATACCAAATGCATATTTGGTGTCACATTTGGAAAACTATTGCCTTTATTGTTAGCAAAAAAGGAATAGAAGTTGATCCTTACAAAGTCAAGGCTATTCAAAACCTACCACCATCTTGAACCCAAAAACAAGTAAAAAGATTCTTGGGAAAGATAAACTACATAGCCCGATTTACATCCTAGCTAACTGACAAATATGATAAGATCTTTTAGCTATTTTAAAAAATAAAATCTCAAAGAATAGATTAAAAATTCTAGGAAGCCTTCGATAAAGGTAAACACTACCTTTCAAACCTTTTTGTACTTAGGCCATCAGTACTCGATTGACCTTTAATCTTTTATCTATAAGTTTTTAATAGGTCAATAAGATATGTATTGGGTCCACATGATAAGTTAGGTAAGAAAGAATAAGTTATCTACTGCTTGAGAAAAAAATTCATAGAGTGTGAAAATAATTATTTGTTAGACTTTTTAGTGGTGAATAAAATTAAGAGGGGGTAAATTAATTTCTCAAAATTTTGATAAATTAAAATTTTGATAGACAAACTTGAGAAATCCAAACAATAAACTTTTGGAGTGCAA
>JBBYHO010007871.1:0-13670 GCA_038382025.1 Adansonia gregorii
AATTAAGAGATAATTCATCAAGATAAATTTATTAAAGAAGTTATATTCTTTAAGAACTCTTTTCTACTTGGCTCATTAGCACTATAAAAAAGGGTCTCCACCAAAGCCATTGAAGAGAATTCATAAGCCTGAAGAGAAGAAACAGATTTTGAAGATTCAAGTCCTCTCAAAGTCTTAAGAAGTTCTTCAAGAATGCGAAGAACACAACTTTCATTCCTCAAGAAGCTGCTCTCCGATCCTATTCCGGCAACGGAAAAGAGCTAAATTCTGTCTATCAAGATCAAGTCTACAAGACCCTTGAAGCGAACCTCGATGACTCAAGATCAAGTTTGAAGACCCTTGGATTAAAGTTTTTGTTGAAGAAAAGAATCAAAGGATTTCTTTCTTTTAAGAACTTCCAGAGATTATAACTCAAGTTTGATAAATCAATTTGATTTATTTGTCTCCAAATTTTCTTGGTCATTTTTTCGACACGAAATTTGTGTGTACAGTAATTTGCATAAATATTTTGAAACAATTTTAAGATGATTTATCAAATTATTTAGTAATTGTAGTTCTCTAATTAAAACATTTTTAATTAAATTCCTAACTTTTAGGAGACATTTCTTAAATTGAACATGACCTAACTTTTAGGTTGTTTATCTTAACTAGGATATTATCGAACTTTTGTATAACCTTGTCCTAATTTGGACAAACAATTATACATCTAATATTTCCCAAATCATTTAGAAAACTTGTTTTCCAAAAAATAAAATTTTAAGATATTAAATTGGACATTACCCAATTTTTAGGGTATTGTCTTAACTAAAACATTATGTAACTTTTAGATAACCCTGTCCTAGTTTGGACAAACCATTTAGGAAAGTAGTTTCCAATTTTGTAAAGTCTTAGTAATTGATCCATATTTAATTGAGAAACAATATTCGTACATAATTAACATTTATTCTAATACATTAGAAAAAATCCTAATCTAAGTAAGAAAATCATTTAAAGTAAATATATTTTAAATAATTTAATTAAATTTTAATTCCATGCTTATTGCATTATCCAATTCATATCTTAAATAATTTAAGAAAATTAATCCAATTGGATAATTAGGTGTTTCATAATAAGTAAGAGTTTTAATGGAACACAACCTTTCAAGAAAGTCCATTATGTGAATTTTGCTAACTTTCGACAACTTTTTTTTAAAAAAATTTTGTATTATCTTGATCTGATATGTTATGCTTAAAATTTCAAGAAAATCCAAATTACATGAATCCTACTTCAAGTAGAAAAAGGTGATGCAACATTAAAAGGAGTTATAGTTCAACTACGAGTATGCTCTATGTATAACTAATTCAACTCAAACACAATTGTCCTCCTCCCACTAACCTTTAAAAATACAGCAAATTTATAACAACATCTTTTTGCCGTGGATTTCGCACAGAGGTCCCAATGAGGAAGATGAAGTGGCGCATACATCAAAAACATCTAAAGCACTTGATATGGCTCGATATTGAAACATTTTCAATTTCAATTTTAACCTATTTTTTCAGCAAGTACTATGAACTTTTCATGACACTTTCAAGGTGAAAAAACCAGGCAAAAGTCCCACTAATAGCTACTAAAAATCTCACCACTATCAAAACACCAAAATGGAGCCATCTTAGTAATAGTAACACCAAAATATTGACAGGTGACTCTAATATCAATTTAATTAGAAAAATATTTTAAACTAATTAATATTGATAATAAACATGGATTAACATGCAAGAAAACAAAAAATTAAAAAGAAACAATTCTGTTAATTTTTAATTCAGAACACGGAATAAAACAATAGTGAAATAACCAAGAAAGCTAAAACACAATAGGATTTTAATCTGAATTAATTAAAACAATTTTAATTAATTATTTAAACACTTTTAAACATTATTAATGCTTAGAAATGCTTTCCATGTTTAAAAAATTAAGGAAAAACAATTTTTAATGAACTTTGCTGGAACCGAAAAACTACGAAATCAACATACAAAACAATCAATTTGATTATCACTAAAAACCCAGTGTGCTAGACCGCATATAATGTACAAACCTTAAGCTTAGATATCATTGAAAGGAAATCTCATGCTCATGCATATTGACACAGGCATAAAACTTTAATTAAAATTAAACAAATATAGCTAAATTACATAAAGAAACACCTAGATTTCCTCAGGATCTTAGGAAGAGATGTAATATGATCGGATGACAATTTAAAATATAGATTGATAGAAATTATACTTTCTTAGAGACTTATAACTTAAACCATGTCTATCCCTTCACGAACGCACCATGGGTTGATTATTACAATCTTTTCTTAAGGCCAAAAGTAGTCTAAGTGTTCTGCCTGGAATGATGATCCATACAAATGCCTATTAGAGCCTTCATGAGATCTAATGGTTTTTCAGTGCTAACTGGAAAGCTTCTCAAGCCTCAACTAAAAGATATATAACCAACATATTTAAATCTAAAGTGATCAAGGAATAATTTCCATATCTATTACACTAAAAGGAAGAAGAAAACCACTATAGTTGTTTTTCGTAACTGCCAATAAACAAATCCAAAAATCACAATTCTTAATTTCAGTTGATTCTACTAGGATAGAAAACTAATTTTCTACTTCTATTATGATCAAAAACACTTTAAGATCACCTGGAATACCAATCAACATAAACGAGGCTTATGAAAGCAGGGATTTTGGGATTTAGCCAATTTCCTTATGCCAAGCCCATTAGCAAACCCAACCTGGAGTAGTTCACAAGTAAACTCTTTGACTTGATAATTGGGGCATTTAGCCTAACTTTAAATTTACATGTTGTATAATTTAATTCTTAATCAAATTTTCTAACCCAAGTAAAACAACTTTTACTTCATGTAAATAATAGTAAATAATTAATTAAATAATTATCAAATAATTTTTTAATTTTTTAAATACAATTATTTGGCCTTATTCAATATTATCTCTAAGGTTATGTCTACAAACAAACATTATCTTGATAAGACATTTTTACTTTTTTTGCCATATTAAGACGTTTCTAATCAGATTTCATAAATCTAATTTAATCTTGAATTATTCTTAATTGAGCTTATTTAATTAAATCCTCCTCATGTACCTTTTATATAATTCAGTTGTATTTAATTAAATTTTGATTTTAATCTAATAGATCATCTTATTATGTGTGACCCATTAAGCTTCATCATAATGACAATAAACATAATTACCTAAGTGTATTTACATTTATAAACCAAGATTGGCCTCTAGCAAGTCATCATGGCCACTCGATATGTAAAAAGAGTCAATAGGACCTTCTTAAGAAGCTTTATAGTAACCAGCCTCTCAGTGTACTTTGGCCCTTTCACCAGATATCCCAAAAAGACCGTGAGCATGGTGTAGTGTCTACTCATGTATCAATCCATATTAATTCTTGTAGCTTATGGTTGACCTTATGTATGTAAGAAAATAATTTTTTCTAAATTCGTCATTCAGTAGCCAATGACTCTATCAAGTTAACCAAAGCCACAAAAAAAATGAGATATGTCTCGAGGTCATTGGGAGTGAAAAATCTTCTCTAGATCACCTACCCACCTTTGTACTACTTGTGCCATACCCAAAACCACCTTACCATAAGCATTTATCTATTGTAGACTCAATCATGATGGAATCAAACCATGACACTCTCTATACAAAATGACCTAGTATCACAAGTCTAAGGACTAATGTACATCATTGGCACATGAACACATATTCCATAGACTCTTGAATGACTTATACCAAATGAAGTTCTTATACGGGCTATGTTCAGTGAACTTATTTCCACAAAGCAAGCACCCATATGCTATCCCCAAGTATCTGTATACTTTAACTTCTATGAATTCAAAGAGTTGCATGCATCAGCATGAAGGCTTAGCATATGCTAGTCTTTATACATTATTAATGCCCTGTCTTAACAATAGGATGACTAAAAGCATTTTTAGAAACACTATGTTAATGTATAAGGATCTTATCATCGTAACTCATTACTAACTTTGCAAGGCCATTTTGTTTCATAGGCTTTATCTAATCAGTGTTCGCATGATTGTCAATCATGTCATTAAAATAAGGGAAAACCTTGAATCACTAACTAAAGTGATTAGTTTGCATTATTAACTATTATATGCCTCATCCAATCTGATTAGCTTTATAGGATATGCTAACATAGACTAGGATGAATAGGATTGTGGGTACATGGTAAATTGTTTATGGTTATTTAATATTTAATAAAATAAAGTCTACGAACCCTCACCTTATCTATACGATTTCAGATGTTATAAAATTTTTTTCTCAATTAATTGCTTTCAAATGTAACTTGAGCTTTCTTTATTATAAATGCAATTAGATTACATATAAGTGTAAAATTAGGAGTGTTTAGGAAAATTTTGTAACTCAAAGATAGAGATTGAAGACAAGGCACTATGAAGCCTAAAGATTGCAAAAAGCTCTTGAAGACTTTGTATGTAATCACCTAAGATTGACGAAGCAATTTCCTTTGATGGCTTAAGGAAATTGTCAAAGGAAATTGCATTAAATAGCAATCTATAATCATCCAAGTAGTATGCATGATAGTAGATTTATTTGATGTGATATAATAAATGCTATGCATGTAAATATGATGAGAACTTAATTAAACATAAAATGAATAAATGAAATTTCTCATGTAATTTTGAGTCACATGCTTTGCATGATAAAAATGCCTTCCGTTAGATTATAACAAGGTAACTAAGTTTCAACTGCGAGGATTTCTTTGGCTATCCCTAAAGTCCTTTTTTCCATAGCTACTCGAGTTATAATTAATAGATCTTGCTCAACTAATGTCATGTTATCTAGATGCATATAAACTTTACCACATGGTGTTAAAGGTAATGATTAGGGGAAATACATATGATGCATTTAGGGAAAAAATTACCACCTAACTGATCTACGAGTTGCAAAGCATTGTAATCGACAAACTATATTAGGCCTGTTGTGATTTGTCAGGCTTTCCCCCAGGTTGTAACATGTTGAAAGGGGTCCCAGCCCATTAGAAATACCTTGAAGAGATTTTTGAATAATTGTGAGGGCTATTATTTTAAAAAATTAGTAAGAAGACCAATAAAGATTTAATACCTTATAATTATTGGTTTAATAGATGAATAACTAATTATACTGATTTCGTACTAGGTTTTTGATGATGGTAAATATAATAACTATGCAAGGCATATTAGATGGCATAAGGCCATAAGGTTTGGATTGGTACATAAAGTTGAAAAGTATTCTTAATAGAAAGAAAATAAGTTTTAAATGATTGAGTTGAATTACTCCACTATTAATTCAACTACCTAGCTAATTGATTTGAGTTATGGATCGCACTTATGTAATGACATAAGTCTATTGAAAAATAATAGAGAGTTGGGCTCTAATGAGATGGTTCTAAGAATGGGCAATAGGGCAAAGGTTGCTGTAGTTGCCGTTAGAACTTATATTTTATCATTGCCTACAGGCATGACCTTGGAACTAAAAGAATATCTTTATGTTTCTAGATTGTAAGAAATATCATTTCAGTCTTATAACTTATTGATAATGATGATTTCAAATTTAAAATAAAAGGCAAAAGTTGCACCTATCATTTTAAATGACATGGTCTATGTATAGGACTCATTAAAGAATGGGCTACTTGTGTTGGATACTAAAATGCCTTTACTCAACATAAATGTGAAGAAAGCTAAAATGAATGATCCAATAAAGACCTATATCTGGCATTGTAGGCTTGGGCATGTCAATAAGACTAGAGAAACCAAGTTGCAAAAATAATGCTATATTAACCTATTTGATTAAATTATATGGGACATGTAAATGTTATCTCTTTAGAAAGATGAGTAAGATTCTTTTCACTGGTAAAGGTGAAAAGGTTGGTGTTTTATTAGGCCTTATGCATTTAGATGTATTTGGACCAATGAATGCAATGGCTAGAAATATGTGTTCTTACTTTATTACCTTTATTGATAATTACTCAAGGTGTAAGTATGTGTACTTAATGAAGAACAAGTCTGAAGCTTTGTAATAGTTCAAAGAGTTTAAGACTAAAGTAGAGAAATAACTAGCAAGAGTATTCTAGCTCTTTTATATGATTATGAGGAGAATACTTAAGAACTCTTAAGTCATCTGATAGAAAATGGTATTCTATCTCAATAGACTCCAGAACACAATAGAGTGTCTAAGAGGATAAACTAAACCTTGCTAGACATGGTTCATTCAATGATGTATAAGACTGACCTTTTGATGTCTTTTTGGGGATACGCCTTAAAAATTATTGCTCATTATTTAAATAAGGTTCCATCCAAATTTGTTAGTAAAACACCATATGAGATATGGAAAGGTAAAAAGCTAGATTTGTTTTACACGAGGATTTAGGGATGTATTGCTTATTTGATGCTAACAGAAGCTAATAAGCTTTTAGCCAAATTAGTCAAATGTAAATTTATGGTGTATTTAAAAAAATCAAATGAATACTATTTTTACCATAAAGGTGCTTATTTTGAAGCACAATTTTTTTTAGAGAAAGTATCTACTAGAAAAGTTTAGTAGATGTAAAAGAGACCTTGAAGAAATTTAAGGACCATAAGTTGACATTTCAATGGAACCTGAGCCCATGGTTGAGACATTAGATGCTTAGCCTAAAGTTCAAAAAACATAACAACTCCATTGATTTGGTAGGATCATGCAAGCTCCAAAGATATATGGATTTCTTGTAACCAAGAAGGTTTGCCTTGTGATACTAAATCTACTAATTATGAAGAAGCAAAATTCAACATTGATTTTAAGAAATGGCTTAAATCCATAAGATCTAAAATGGATGCTAGGGAAGTTAATTAAGTTTGGACTTTGGTTGACCTACCAAAAAGGATAAAACCTATAACGTGCAAGTGGGTCTTTAAAAAAGGATTGACTTAGATGGGAACATACAGACATATAAGGCTAGATTTATGGTAAAAGGTTATAAACAAGTAAAATGCATTAATTATGAGAAAACCTTTTCGCTAGTTGCCATGGTAAAATCCATTCAGATTATGCTTGCTATTGCTACGTACTATGATTATAAGATATGGCAAATGGACATAAAAATTGCATTTCTTAATGAAAATTTGTAAAAGAAAGTTTATATTACACAACCTAACAGTTTTTTGTCTGAGTCAAATGCAAATCAAATATGTAG
Source organism: Adansonia gregorii (assembly GCA_038382025.1). Lineage (NCBI taxonomy): Eukaryota > Viridiplantae > Streptophyta > Magnoliopsida > Malvales > Malvaceae > Adansonia > Adansonia gregorii. The sequence goes on from JBBYHO010007871.1 coordinate 7,248, forward strand.
ATTAAAAAAGTCCATATATGGGTTGAAGCAAGCTTAACAAAGTTAGAATATTAGATTTGATGAAGCAATTAAAGAACTTTGGCTTTAAGAAGAATCTTGATGATTTTTATGTCTATTAAAAGGTGAATGGGTAGGCTATTATTTTCTTGATGCTATAAGTTGATGATATATTAATAATGGGAAACGACATATTGATGTTATAGACCATTAAGGTCTAGTTGTCTAGACAATTCTCTATGAAGGATTTGGGAGAAGCAACATACATGCTGGGAATTAAGATCTATAAAGATAAATTAAAAAGACTGCTTGGCTTATTCCAATCCATTTATATAGGCATGGAGCCAAAAAGGTTTAGCATGAAAAACTCTGAGAGAGGAAACCTATTTATAGTACATAGTGTATATTACTTGAAAGAGTTATGTCTTAAAACATTAGATGGAATGGAGCGATTAAACTCCTTGTTAAAGGTTACTTTATTGTTAGCTTCCAATATGATAAGGTTGATAGCAAATAGCAAAATGGTTTTGTATTTGCCATCAATAGTGTTATAGCTAATTAGAAAGATTCCAAAGATAAAAAGTCTATAGACTTAATAACTAAAGTTAGATATATCTTCATGTGTGAGGCCATGTTCGAAAAAGTTTGGATGGATAAGTTCATTGGATAAACTTCATGTGGTTTTGAGCATTATTACCTAATAACAATGAAGCCATAGCATAGGCTAAGGAACCAAGGTTTCCTCATAAATCCAAACATGTGTTAAGGTGATATGATATCATTAGAGAAATCATTGAGTAATGTGATGTTAGTATGGAAAAACTACCCATAAAAAACACTTCATTTATCATTTCACTGAAGTTTTGTCCCAATGGAAACACGATCGTCATTTGGAAGGCATAGGGCTTAGACGTATTTATGATTAACTTTATTCTTAGTAAGACATTGTTAGTGTAAGCCTTGCAAGCCAATTATTGTGGCTTAAATGGCCTTAGTGCTTAGTGATATCATGTATACAGATGTTATATTTTATTAATGTTAAAGAAGTATTTCTTCATCTATAAAATTTTATTAAATAATTGTTATAAGTATCTTTTGTAAATAAGCCCATGAAACACCTTGGCCTTGCAAAGGAATTATAATAAATTACAATTATAGGATCCTTGTACATCAAAGCTGTATTCTTAAAACCATTCTTGGTCATCTTGTTGTCAAGATAGAGCATTGACAATGCATAAAGACTAGTATATGTTGAGTCTTTATGCATTTGATACTTGTAACTAATCTCATAAATTGAAGTAAAGAGATACTTGGGGATAACATATAGGTGTTTATTATGGTAACAAGTTCATTGAACATGGCTTGCCATGAGAGTTTCATTTGGTGTTTCACTCAAATGTCTATGGAAATACTCTCATGTGTTATTAGTGTAAGTGATCCTTAAACTTGTGACACCAGGTTATCTTATATGAGGAATGTTATTCTTTGATCCTATCATGAATGAATCCACAATAGATGGATGCTTATGGTAGAGTGGTTTTGGGTATGGGATGAATCATATAATGGACGAATGAGTGATCTAAAAAGGATTTATTACCCTAAGTGATTTAAAAGGACAAATCTTACATGTACCTGGCCTGTATTAACTTAAAGTCCTTGGCCAAGACATTGGGCACTGAAGTGCTTGTTAAAACCATATTGACACTCCCTACATGTTAGGTGGTCATGATGCATTACTAGATGCTATTCTTGGTCTATAAAAATAAATATGCTTAATTGAGTATTTTATATTTATTACTAACATGATGAGGGCCTAATGAATCACATACATAAGGTTGCTTAGTTAAAATAAGACGAGGCTAATATATATAATACAAGTAACGATTACTTGGCCCACTTTGAATGAGTTCAAATAGGCTTCATTCAAATTGGGCCAAAGGTAAAATAATAATTTCTTAGGAATTAAAATTTTGAATTCTAGATATATCAAGTTGTGTTTATGTCCAATATACTTGCTTTTCCATTAAAAAATTCGATCAAAAGTCCCTAGAAAACTTGGTCTGCATTTTCCCCCAAAAATTCTAAAGAGATTTCGTAATTTTTGGTTTCTTGGAAGAAAAATGTTTTCTTTTTTGTTCTTTGATTATTAAGTCAAGGTCTTCTAAGTATAGGGGCAGGTTTATTGAATCCTAAGCTACTAGCACATTTCTCGCCAACCAGGTCTCTTCCTTATTGAAAGTTTTCCATATCACTTGTGTGGATAATCGTTAAAGGCTAGCACTTGGACAGCTTTGGTTTTAAAAAATTGGGCTCGGTGTAAGAGTTCTTGAAGTGATGGAATCACTTTTAGATATCTTTTGTTGAGGTATAATGATTCTTGATTGATTCTTTTTGTTCTTAATTTTAAAGATTAATCAAAATTATGCAAGATGATCTTGTTTACATAATCTCGACTTAATCTGTTTGATTCATTTTCACTGCTTACTTTTTGAATTAATTCGTAAATTTTTATATTCTAGTTATTTACTATCTTGAGACATTTTACAGCTTATGCTCATTCTAAAATATATGGTGAAAGGATTGTATTACACTGATTATTTACATAATTAATATTCATAAGATTATTATTAAAGTAAAATTATTTTAATTTAATTATGAATTTTATTTAGATAAAATTTCATAAATAGAATGGAATCACTTTTATTTAGATCACAGAATGGGCATAGTGTAAGGGTTCTTGAAGTGATGGAATCACTTTTAGATAATTAGCTAAATAGGTCTCTGCTTATTTATCTTATATTAATTATATGATATTTAAATAAGATAAATTAAGCTATTTATTAGATAAATAAAGAGATTAATTTTTGAATTAAATATATAAAAGGAACCTAACCTAGCTAAGTAATTTATGGTGCACCAAGCTAGAAATAAGGCTATGTGCATTATGCATTGGCTGAAAATTATAAAGCCCATTTTATGTATGAGGTTTGGTCACCATAGATTAGTGGCATGATCAAATTGAATTACTTAATGTAAAAAAGTTTCACCTATGAAAGTAATTGTAACTTGATTAAAACTCTCCCTTTAGAAGAGATTGAATTCGATTAAGGGACTAAAGGAGTGAACGGCTAGCATTTTGGTGGTAGAGAAAAACACTTGTGAAGTGGAAAATGAGAAAAGAAAATTTGTTCTCTTAAGTTCTCCCAATTGTCCATACCAAAAAAAACATCATTGTGGCTACCTTTTTTTTCCTTCTTTATTGTGCCATTTTCCCTTTTCCTTTGGAGAAAACACCATCCCAAAAGTGTTCTTGTATTGGGTGAAGGAAAAAGCAGGCCACGATTACCTTTTGGTTAAAATCATTGCGTCTTTTAGCAGCACTATAGAACTGCTGATCTTTGAGAAGGCTCCCATTATCATTCGTATGGATTACTATTAGAGCAAAACAGGAGTGTTGTTTGTGACCTTGTAGATCCAATTAGACACTGTAGCCACCACCTTTTCATGTATTCTTTAGTTGGATTTGACTCAAGATTACAAGTTCTGAGTGTCAAGAAATTTTTATCATATGCATGATTTAATTTTATTAAATCTAATTTTGTTTACTACATATCAATTCCTTTCTTAAAGATCGGTAAGGAAGTCCAACTTTTCTGTATTTAATGTTGCTGCTGCCTATGTTATGTTGTTTGTAAAATTTTAAATGCTATTATTGCATAAGGCTAGACTTTAATGAGAATACAGATTCCCTTCATCATGTTAATTTTATATAAATTTTAACATATTCGTACATTTGTTTGTGGTCTTTTTATTTTTTTCATGTCACACTATATTGAGTTATTTTTTTTCATGTTGTGCCATACTTTCAATATTTTTCATGTTGTTCTTGTGTTCATATATAATCCTATTAAAAATAACGCTCAATTTTGTGTCACTAATATAATGATTGGTTCTTTTTTTTAAAAAAAACAAAGTTATATTAAATTTTGGTTTTTATATTATTAAATAAATATTATTTTATTGATAAATTAGCGTTAAAAATTAAAATATTGAATAATAATATGAGAAGGAGTGATGTAATTAATTTTTTTTAAACTTTAGGCATTGAATCAAAAGAAAAAAAAATATTATGATGATTAAGTAGCAAAAAAAAAAAAACTTATATTAAATGATTTTATAAGTTATGAGTTATTGGATGAGTTATTAGATTTATATGTTTTTACTTTCACTTTCTCAAGGTGAAATAAATGATGAATTAAATATAACTTAATGTATTAAATTTTGATATCATCTTAATTTTTTACATATATTGCATATATAATGAATCAAATTTTTATATTCATATTACATTTTTATTGTTTTATATCTATACTTTAAAAATTATCTTCAAGTGGATAATAAAATCAAAGTAAGATGAGAATTGAGACACTAGTTAATAGCTTAAGTTTAGCTTATTTAATTAAGATTATTCTTGAATTAAGATTGGAATGGCATTAAATAACTCATCATCGTATGCCATTCATTTAACCTGATTAGGTTTAATTATCTTGAGCTTAATAAATACTAATTAATATCAATTACAATAGCTTTGCAGAAAAGCTTTCTTGTATTACTTGGCAACAATTTTGCTATTATTATGTTTGTTAATTTCGTAAAATTTAATGAATGCTAAAATAAGTTTAGATGTATTTCTAGTTATTATCGATTAAGAAAAGCAATCATGCTCTAAGCACAAAACAAACACTTTACTACAATCATCTATTATCTTTCTTTCTTGTTAATCAACTTTTGGTGGTTCAAACTCAACTAATATAGATTAGACTAGAACCCATACTAAATGGCTAATTAAAGTTTTTAACCTTTACTTTCGAATATAGTCATTATCACGACAAAGAATGACAGAAAATAATATGTTGAAGGAGATGATCCATTTAATCATAATTTTTAAATTTGATTATATCAAATGTTTTCAATTAATTGTGATCTCTTTATATATTATATGAGTCTAGTCATCAGGCTTATAGGTATCTTTTAGCCACTCAAAGTTTTCCTTTTGGGAAAGTTTTTTTTTTGTATTAAATCAATCATTTTTATAGAATTAAAAAAAATAATGTAAATAATTACTTTCTTTTTTCTATTTTGGTAATAGCGCATATAAGCATTCTTTAAACTTTTCCAAAATAAACATTCAATATTGTGATTATAAATATTTTTCAATTTGGATTCTAAGTATTTGTTTAGGTTGGTAAAAATGTTTTAAAAATACCATCAGTATCATTTAATTAAAAAAAATTTCAATTAAGCAATGAGTACTATTGATAGTGATTATATCAATAATATACCAAAACTAAACAGAAAAAATATTACTAGCTCATTTTGTTGAACGTTATACTTAGTTATTATCATTTAACTAAAAAATTTACAAAAGGAAAAAAATTACTTTTGATAAGTAATTATAATAGTAATAAATAAAATATGATATTTAATATATTGACTCTCTTTTTAAATTTTATAATTTGCTCAATTCTACGAAAATTACAATTCTTTACTTCTCCCTTCTAATTATCTATAATAAAAATAAAAGAAACAGAAAATTAAAAATACAAATTTGATTCACATCCTAACTTCCGAAGCTAATTTTTTATGCAAGTAATTATTTCATGAGTACAATCAATTAATTAAGAACTTTTATATCATACACTTATAGTTGGACGTAAAAATTGTTTTTTCAATTTTTTTCGTGATTGAATGATAGAATAAAAATCTTAATGATTATGATAAAGTTAAATAATTCAAATTTATTAATAACAATTGCCTAATAAAATGACAAACTTAGCTTATAGATTTGATTTGAATACAAAATAATTTTATGCATTGTGAAAAGACCACGTTAATGTATATCTTCAACTCATCCTACTATTTACAATCATTTAATCATTTAACAAACAAATAATTAGTATATTTTAGTCCCATTCGTATTAGCATTATTTTCGTAATTTTTTTAAGAATAAAAATTATTTATTATTTGATTTAATAAAAAATCAATTAAATAGTTTAACTTTACGATGATTTTAGTATTAATAAAAAATAGCATAATGATTTGTCAATATCTTAACTTAATAAGAAACTAATTAATGAAAATTTAGATTAAAAATATGTAATATTAATAAAATATATATCAATTAAGAAAAAATTGATTAAAAAGAACTTAAAAGTTAGTAAGAAAATAATAACTAAGGATCAGATAATATTTTAATTTAATAAAAAAAATATTAGTAACAACTTAGATTAAAAAATAGTTAATAATAAAAATTATATATCAATTAAGAAAAATTTACATTAATGAGGGCTTCAATGTTAATAACAAAATAATAAATAAAGATATACTCACTACTTTAATTTTAAAAAATTCATTAATAAAACATC
>JBBYHO010007914.1:0-13666 GCA_038382025.1 Adansonia gregorii
AATTTTAGAAAACATACACAAAACATGCAATTCATCAAGCGTATAATCTAACCTAGGAATAGGATGTCTATATTTTACAATGATTTTATTGATGGCCAGAAATTAACACACATGTGCCATGTTCCATCTTTCTTTGGCATTAAAATCACAAGAACTGAACATGGGCTAAGACTCTTTCTTACAAATCCCTTTTGTACTAACTCATCTACTTGCTTTTGAATCTCTTTTGTCTCCTCAATAGGCTAGTCTATTACGGATGATGAACCAAGAATAAAGTCTATTTACGCTTAATACCTCTCAAAAGAGGTAATACACATGGTATTTCCTCGGGAAATAAATATACAAATTCTTGTAACAAAGAAACAACCACACTAGCCAAAGAAGTGTTAAGGTTGTTAATTGAGAAATAAACATCCTTATACAAAAGTACAAGTAGTTAGTGCCTTGCCAATGTAGCACTTTTAATCTTTCTTTCTTCTTTTTTTTCTTTACAAAAGCACAACTCCCTTATTTTTGTCTCTATTTTGCTTTCCACATTCTGAATTTTTCCCTTAATTGCATACTACCATGCTTTTTTTACTCTCTTGCACACACTCATTTTTAATATCACTCATTTCTTTTTCTTCATCTTACACTCTTTAGCTAGCCTAACTCCGTCCTCATATGCCTCTAATGGTTTGAGAGGAGTTGATATAATAACTTGGTTATTCATTACAAAACTATATCTATTCTTGTACTCATCATGAGTAACCTTCCTATCAAACAACCATGGATGCCCCAAGAGTAGATGACCAGCATACACCATATCACAAAAAACCTTGTCCTTATAGTTGCCAATAAAGAATGCAACTAACACTTACTTTGTCACCTTAACTTTTCCACAATCATTCAAGCATTATAGCTTATATGGTCTTGGATGCTCTAATGTATGTAGATTTAGCTTTTCAACCATCAAAGCACTAGTGACATTAGTGCGACTACCACTATCAATAATCATGCTACACACCTCGTTGTTCACATGGCACCTAGTATGATAGATGTGCTCATGTTGTACCTCATCACCATCTTTCTTAGACTATATGTTAAGAGCACACCTAGTAAGAAGCATATCTCCATGCATAGGTTCTTCAATGTCAATATCTCTATAATTCTTTAATGGTGGTATTTCATCATCATTTGAACTTACGCTCTCTACATCATCATTATCCATAAAAATCATAATCCTTCTATTAGGACACTAAGAAGCAACATGCCTAAACTTTTGACACCTAAAACACTTAAAATCATGTGATTTGGAAGATGATTTAGTTTTGGTTTTACCTTTGGAAACAACAAAATAATCTTTTGCCTTTGAATCTTTTTTAGGTTTTGAGGCAACTTTGTTGTTCTTGCAATTTGACTTCCATAAAGTCTTAAAAGCTGAACCATAGTTGGAAGTGCCTTTAAACTTCAATTACCTTTCCAGCTTGATAGTTTTATACAATAATTTATCCATCTCGACATAATGATACAATTCCACCACATTAGTTATCTCTTTATTCAAACCACCAATGGATTTAGCCATAGTTATCTCATGGTCTTCCTCTATATTGGCCCTAATCATTGCTATCTCCATCTCTTTGCAATAATCTTCTATATTCATGGATCCTTGAGTCAGCCCTTGTAACTTTCTATACAAGTCCCTATAGTAATGGCTAGGTATAAACCTCTTTCTCATCGCTACCTTTATTTTTTCCCTTGACCGAATAGGTCTCTCACCATTCTTATGCCTATTAATCAAAAATTGATCCCACCAAATATGGCATAATCTGTGAACTCAACTGCTACTAGTTTAACCTTCTTCTCCTCATAGTAATTATGATAATCAAAAACATGTTCTACCTTCCTCTCCACTTTAAGTAATTTAAGGTCATTTTTTCCCTTGAAAGGTAGGGATTTTCATCTTAATACTACAAAAATTGATATTTTGTTTTAAAGTAGCCCTTTTGCCCTTTCTAGAATTACACTCATCATAATAAGCATCCTCATCTTCCTCTTCCTCAACTATATGTTTTCTTGAGGATTTATGATTGGATATGAACTAAATATGAACAAAAATCAGAGGAAGAGAAATCAACAAAAAGAACAAAAATTCTTTGTAAAATTTGGATATGAAGCTATAATAACAATTTTTTTCTTTAAAATGGAAAAAATAGGGTTAGAATGCTGGAACATTTTTTTTGTCTTTTATGGATGATGAACAGCAAAGGATTATAACAATATAACACATTTTTGATTTTTTTTAAATGATGGACATCACTAAATATAATAAAAATATAATGAAATTATTAGATTAAAAGATAGATTACACTTGACTTTTAAGAACCTAGCTCTGATACCAAAGAATACAAACCTTAGGATGAGAAAACAACCTCAAACCTAATTAGATGAAATTAGACCCTTAGGATTGTCTTAAAAATCAAGAAAAAAGAACTCGATCCTAATTAAACCTACTTATTAAAACCAAAGTTATTATAATATTGATCGCCATAAGTTACCTTGATAAAATAAATTTGAGTTCTTGTTTAAAGAATAAAAAAGACGTTCTCACAAAGTGAAAAAACTCTCAAGATATTTTTCTACTAAAATTTGCTAAATTACATTAATGAGATAGCCCTATATAGGCTTCAAATCTGTAAAGTCCTAACTAAACATGAAGAATCCTAATTAGTAAGGCAAAGTCTATTTCTTATCCCTAAATACAATCCTAATCAATATGGATAAAGTCTATTCCTTACCATCATCTGATTAGGACTTATCTAAACAATTTAAAATCCTAAACATAATCCTAATCAATAAGGATAAAGCTTACTCCTTACCATCATCTGATTAGGAATTATCTAAACAAATTAAAAATTAAAAAGTTAAATTCTTATAAAAAATAAAAAATCTAAAATCCTAAGCTATAGGGCCATTAATACATGCAAATTAGTCTTCATTAATCTTGCACATGCGAACTGGGCTCTAAGCTTTATTCATCACCTTTTCTAGCTTCAATATAATGTAGAAAAGTGATAAATCTTGGCAGTGCATCTGATTTATCACGAGCAACCTCTTTTGCTTGCATTTCTAGGATTAATCCATGCAAAGCTTGCTTCATGCATTTAATCTTTGCCCTAGTCATTGGACGTTCAATTCCTTGCAAAGGACCAAAAGAATGGTTGGAAATAATTGTTTCTGCTAGTTGATCTCCATGACATTTCCCACAAAATCAAAGTTCATCTGTCGAAAGAGACAAACATGGTTTCTTTTAATAATCCTCATTCTTTTCATGATTAGGCACCATAAACATGTTTTTCTAGTTGGGATGGCTGATACCGATGCTTTCATTTCTCATGAAAAGCTTTTCTTTCCTCTATTTTTCTTAGAATCAAAGTTCATCTGTCAAAAGAGACAAACATAGATTGTTATAATAGTCTCCACTATTTTCATGATTTAGCACCATAAACACAATTTCGTCATTTAGATACTTGATAATGATGGTTTAGTTTTACAAAAAACGCTTTTCTTTCCTCTATGTTCCTTAGAATCAAAGTTCGTCCGATAAAAGAGTCAAAGATGGATTCCTATAAAAATCTCTCTTGTTTTCAGAATTCAACAACATAAACACACTCTCCCTGTTAGGATACATGATCTTGATGTTTTGGTTTTATAGAAAAGCTTTTCTTACCTCTATTTTTCCTAGAATCAAAGTTCATACATAAAATGAGACAAACATGGATTTTTGGAATAATTACCATTTTTTCATGGTCAGGCACTATGAACAAGTTTTTCTCATTGGTATGCATAATATTGATGCTTTGATTATGCACGAAAAGCTTTTCTTTCCACCATATTTTTTAGAATCAATGTTCATCCATCAAAAAAGATAAACATGGATTCTTGTAATAGTCTCCATTCTTTTCATGATTCGGCACCTAAACATATTCTCCTCAATGGGATAATTTATATTGATGTTTTGGTTTCACAAGAAAAGTTTTTCTTACCCTCATTTTCCTTCAAATTAAAGTTCATCTGTCAAAAGGGACAAACTTGAATTCCTGTAAAAATTCTATTCTTTTCATGATTGGCCACCATAAACCCATTCTTTTCATTGGGATACATAATACTGATGCTTTCATTTTTCAAGAAAACCTTTATTTTCCTCCATTTTCCTTAGAATCAAAGTTCATCCATTAAAAGAACCAAACATTGAATCCTATAATAATCTCCATTCTTTTCATGATTGAGCACCATAAACACGATCTCCTTATTATGATACATGATACAGATAGTTTTATTTTACAGGAAAAGCTTTTTTTCCCTTTCTTTTCCTTAGAATCAAAGTTCATATGTTAAAAGAGACAAACATGGATTCTTTTAATAATCACCATTCTTTTCATGATTGGCACCATAAACATGTTCTCCTTCCTGGAATACACGATACTGAAGCTTTCATTTTGCAAGAGAAGCTTTCTTTCCTCCATTTTCCTTAGCATCAAAATTCCTCCATCAAATGAGACAAACAAGGATTCCTATAATAACGTACAATATTTTTATGATTCTACTCCATAAATGTGTTTTCCTCCTTGGTATACATGATATTGATGTTTTGGTTTTACAAAAAATGCTTTTCTTACCTTCATTTTTTGTAGAATCAAAGTCATCTATGAGAAATGACAAACTTGGATTCCTGCAATAATCTCCATTCTTTTCATGATTGGGTGCCATAAACACAATTTCTTTACTAGGATACATAATATTGGCACTTTCATTTTTTGGGAAAAGCTTTTTTCTCCACCTTTTTCCTTTGAGCCAAAATTCATCGGACAAAAGAGACAAGGATGGATTCTTCTAACAATCTATTCTTTCATGATTAGGCACCATAAACGCATTTTCGTCATTGGAATGCATGATACTAATGCTTTTCTTTCCTCCACTTTCTTTAAAATCAAAGTTTATCCATCAAAAGAGAGAATCATGGAATCTTGCAATAATCACCATTTTTTTCGTGATTCAGCACCATAATCACATTCTCCTCATTAGGATGTATGAGATTAATGCTTTGGCTTTGCAAGAGAATATTTTTTTTCCTCCATTTTCCTTAGAATTAAAGTTCTTCTGTCAAAAAAGACCAACATGTATTCTTTTAATAATATCTATTCTTTTGATGATAGAGCTCCATAAACATATTTTCCTCATTGAGATACACAATATTGATGCTTTTGCTTAGTAGGAAAAGATTTTTTTTCCTTGACCTTCATTAGAATCAAAGTTCATCTGAAAAAAGAGACAAACATGGATTATTTTAATAATCTCTAATATTTTAATGATTTAGTACCAAAAACTCATTTTTCTCATGGGATGCATAATATTGAAGTTTTGGATTTCCATGAAAAGCTTTTTTTCCTTCATTTTCCTTAGAATCAAATATCGTCCCTTAAAAGAGACAAACATAGATTATTATAATAATCTTTAATATTTTAATGATTCAGTACCAAAAACACATCTCCCTCACGGGATGCATGATATTGAAATTTTGGATTTCCATGAAAAGCTTTTTTTCCTTCATTTTCCTTAGAATCAAAATCATCCCTCAAAAGAGACAAACACAGAATCTTATAATAGTCTCTATTATTTTTATGATTCACCATTATAAACACATTCTTCTTTTTAGGATATGCAATATTGACGCTTTGGTTTTGCAACAATAGCTTGTCTTTCCTCCATTTTTCTTAGAATCAAAGTTCGTTCGACAAAAGAGTTAAACATGGATCCTTATAATAATCTCCACTTTCCCATAATTCGACACCATAAACATAGTCTTCTTGTCAGGATACCTGATACTTATGTTCTGGTTTTGCAAGAGAAGCTTTTCTTACCTCAAATTTTCTTAGAATTAATGTCATATGTAAAATGAGATCAACATAGATTCTTATAATAATTATCATTCTTTTCATGATTTGGCACTGTGAATAAGTTTTTCCTATTGGTATACATGATACTAACACTTTGATTTTACATAAAAACCTTTTTTTCTACCACTTTCCTTAGAATCAAAGTTCCTCCGTTAAAAAAGACAAACATGAATTCTTGTAATAATCTCAATTTTTTTCATGATTGGGCACCATAAACACATCCTCATTGGGATACACGATATTGATGTTTTGGTTTTACAAGAAAGCTTTTTTCCACCATTTTTCTTTGAATCAAAGTTCATTCATCAAAAGGAGACAAACATGGATTCTTGTAATAATCTTCGTTCTTTTAATGATTTGGCACAATAAACACATTCCCATCATTGAGGTACATGATACTGATGCTTTTATTTTGCAAGAGAAGCTTTATTTTCCTCTATTTTCCTTAGAATCAAAGTTTGTCCATCAAAAGAAACAAACATTGATTCTTGTAATAATCTTCATTCTTTTCATGATTGGACACAGTAAACATGTTGTCCTTATTGTAATACACAATACAGATGGTTTCATTTTGCAGGAAAAGCTTTTCTTTTCTCTATTTTCCTTAGAATCAAAGTTTGTTTGTCAAAAGAGATAAACATGGATTCTTGTAACAATCACCATTGTTTTCATGATTGGCACCATAAACATGTTCTCATCATTGGGATACATGATACTAATGCTTTCATTTTGCAAGAATGCTTTTCTTCCTTGCTTTTTCCTTAGAATCAAAGTTCCTTCATCAAAAGAGAAAAACATGGACTCTTGTAATAACATCTAATTTTTTTAGGATTCTACTCCATAAATGCATTCTCCTCCTTTGTATACATGATATTGATGTTTTGGTTATGCAAGAATGGCTTTTCTTACCTCTATTTTTCATAGAACCATAGTTTGTCTATTAAAAAAGACAAACTTGGATTCTTACAATAATCTCCATTCTTTTCATGATTGGGTTCCATAAACACATTTTCCTTCTTGGGATACAAAATATTGATGCTTTCATTCTTGAAAAAAAGCTTTTCTATCCACCATTTTCCTTTGAGTCAAAGTTTGTTTGAGAAAAGAGGCAATGATGGATTCTTGTAATAATCTTTATTCCTTTCATGATTGGGCACCATAAATGTATTCTCCTTATTAAGATACATGATACTAATGCTTTCATTTTATAGGAAAAGCTTTTTTTCCTCCACTTTCCTCAAGATTAAAGTTTATTCGTCAAAGAGAGAATCATTGGTTCGTGCAAAAATCTTCACTTTTTTCATGATTCAGCACCATAATCATATTCTCCTTATTAGAATGCATGACATTGATGCTTTGGTTTTACAAGAGAATCTTTTCTTTCCTCTATTTTCCTTAAAATCGAAGTTCTTCTATCAAAGGAGACAAACATGTATTCTTGTAACAATCTCCATTTTTTGATGGTTAAGGACCATAAACATGTTTTCCTCATTGGGATACACAATATTGATGCTTTTGTTTAGCATGAAAAGCTTTTCTTTCCCCTACTTTCCTTAAAATCAAAACTTATCCCTTAAATGAGACAAACATGTATTCCTATAATAATCTCCATTATTTTCATGATTCGACAGCATAAATGCAGTCTTTTTGTTGGCATACATGATATTGATGCTTTGCTTTTGCAAAACAAGTTTTTTTTCATCTATTTTCCTTAAAATTAAAGTTCACCTATCAAAAGAGAAAAACATGGTTTCTTGTAATAATCCTCATTCTTTTCATGATTGGGCACCATAAATATGTTTTCCTTATTGGGATACATGATACTGATGCTTTTGTTTTGTAGGAAGAGCTTTTCTTTCTACCATTTTTGTTAGAAAAGGTTCATCCGTCAAAAGGGACAAACATGCATTCTTATGATAATCTCCATTCTTTTCATGATTCATGACTATAAACATATTCTCCTTATTGAGATACATGATACCAATGTTGATTTTGGAAGAAAAGCTATTCTTACCTCTATTTTCCTTAGAATCAAAGTTCAATCGTCAAAAGAGGCAAACATGGATTCTTGTAACAATTTCTAATATTTTCGTGATTCAATGCAATAAACACATTCTACTCATTTGTATACACGATATTGATGCTATGGTTTTGAACAAAAAACTTTTTTTCTATCCATTTTTAGGAGACAAACAAGGATTCTTGTAATAGCCTTCATTTCTTTATGATTCATCATCATAAATGCATTCCCCTCTTTAGGATCCACAATATTGATGCTTTGGTTTTGCAAGATAACCTTTTCTTTGCTCTATTTTTTGTAGAATCAAAGGTCATCTGACAAAAAAGTTAAACATGGCTCCTATAATAATCTCTATTGTTTTCATGATTCGACACCACCAGCACACTCTTCTCATTGGGATACATGATATTAATGTCTTCATTTTGTAGACAAAGCTTTTTATTCTCCCATTTTTCGTAGAATCAAAATCCATACATTAAACGATACAAATATGGATTCTTGTAATAATTGCCATTCTTTTCATGATTACGCACCATGAACAAGTTTTCCCTATTGGTATACATAGTATTGATGCTTTGGTTTTGCCTAAAAACTTTTTTTTCCTATATTGTCCTTAGAATCAAAGTTTAGCCTTCAAAGGAAATAAACACGGATTCTTGTAATAGTCTCAATTATTTTTATAATTCACAACCACAAACACATTCTCCTCAATGGGATACACAATATTGATGCGTTGGTTTTGTAAGAAAAGCTTTTTCTTCTTTCATTTTTCTTAGAAATGAAATTTGTCTGATAAAAAGAGTCAAACATGGATTGTAATAATACTCTCCATTATTTTCATCATTTAGCACCATAAACACGTTCTCCTCATTGGATATTCGACATTGATACTTTCATTTTGCAGGAAAAGCTTTTCTTTCCTCCATTTTCCTTAGAATCAAAGTTCATCCGTCAAAAGAGATATATTTGGATTCTTATAATAGTTTCCATTATTTTCTTCATTTACCACCATAAATGCATTCTCCTTATTAGGATATACAAGATTGATGCATTGGTTTTGTAGGAAAAGCATTTCTTTCCTCTATTTTCCTTAAAATCAATCTCTATCCTTTAAAAGAAACAAAATTGATTCTTGTAATAATCTCCATGGTTCTCATGATTCGTCACCATAAGCACATTCTCTTCATTGGGATACATGATATTGATGTTTTGGTTTTGTAAGGAAAGCTTTTCTTACTTCCATTTTCCTTATAATCAAAGTTCATCCATCAAAGGTGACAAGCATGGATTCTTGTAATAGTCTCCATAAGTACATTCCCTTTAGGATACATGATATTAATGGTTTGGTTTTGCAAGAAAGCTTTTTTTTGCTCCATTTTCCTTTGAATCAAAGTTTACCTGTCGAAAGAGACAAAATGGATTCTTGTAATAGTCTCCATTCTTTTGATTATTGGGCATAATAAACACGTTCACCTCATTGGGATACATGATATTGATGCTTTTATTTTCATGAAAAACTCTTCTTTCTTTTGTTTTCCTTAGAATCAAAGTTCAACCGTAAAAAAGAAAAACATGGATTCTTGTAATAATCTCCATTTTTTTCATGACTTACCACCATAAAAGCATTCTCCTCATTAGGATATGCACTTTCATCCTTTTGTTTTGAAGGAAAAGCTTATTTTTCTTCTATTTTCCTTAAAATCAATGTTTGTCCATCAAAAGAGATAAACATGGATTCTTGCAAAAATCTCTATTCTTCTTATGATATGGCACCATAAAAACATTCTTGTTATTGGGATACATGATATTGACATTTTGGATTTGCAAGGAAAGCTTTTTTTACCTCTATTTTCCTTAGAATCAAAGTTCGATTGTCGAAAGAGAAAAGCATGGATTCTAGTAATAATCTCCATTATTTTCATGATTTAGTACCATAAACATATTCTTCTCATTGGGATACACAATATGTGATTCTTTGGTTTTGCAAGAAAAGCTTTTCTTTTAACCATTTTTCTTAAAATTGATGTTTGTCTATCAAAAAAGACAAACAAGGATTCTTGTAATAATAACCAATGTTTTCATGATTAGGCACCGTGAACAAGTTTTCCCCATTAAGATACACGATATGGTCATTTTGGTTATGGAAGAAAAGCTTTTTTTTCCTCTATTTTTCTTAGAATAAAAAATTCATTCATCAAAAAAGACAAACGTAGATACATGTAATAATCTGCACTCTTTTCATGGTTGGGCAACATAAATATGTTTTTCTTGTTAGGATACATGTTAGGATAAACGGTACTAATCTTTTGTTTTGCAAGAAAAGCTTTTCTTTCCTGCATTTTCCTTAGAATCAAAGTTAATCTGTCAAAAAACAAACATGGATTATTGTAACAATTTGCATTATTTTCATTATTTGGCACCATAAATGCATTTTCCTCATTGGGATACATGATATTAATGCTTCGATTTTGCAAGAAAAACTTTTTTTTTCCTTTATTTGCCTTAGAATCAAAGTTTGTCTATCAAAAGAGACAAACTTGGATTCTTATAATAATCTCTATTTTTTTCATGATTCGACACCATAAATGCACTCTCCTTATTGGGATACACTATTTGATAGTCTAGTTTTGCAACGAAAGCTTTTCTTACCTCCATTTTCCTTAGAATCAAAGTTAATCTACTAATAAAGACAAACTTGGATTCTTATAATAATCTCTATTCTTTTATCATCCGGCACCATAAACACATTCCCCTCGTACATGGTATTGATGCTTTTGTTTAGCAAGAAAAGCTTTTTTTACTGCATTTTTCTTAGAATCAAGGTTTGTCGATAAAAAAAACATGGATTTTTGAAATAATCTACATTATTTTCATGATTCGGCACCATAAACATAATTTACTCATTAGGATATAAGAGATTGATGCTTTGGTTTTGCAAGAAAAGCTTTTCTTTCCTTTTTTTTCCTAAGAATCAAAGTTTATCCATCAAAAGAAATAATTATGGATTCTTATAAAAATCTCCATTATTTTCATGATTTGCCACCATAAACACACTCTCCTCATTGAGATACATGATATTGATGCTTTGGTTTTGTAGGAAAAGTATTTTTCCCCCATTTTGCTTTGAATCAAAGTTTATCTGTCAAAAGAGGCAAGCCTTTTTCTTATGATAATCTCCATTCTTTTGATTGTTTGGCACCATTAAACATTCACCTTATTGGGATACCTAATATTGATGCTTTCCTTTTAAAGGAAAATTTTTTTCCTCTAATTTCCTTCAAATCAATGTTCATCCGTTAAAAGAGACAAACATGGATTCTTGTAATAATCTCCATTGTTTCTATGATTCACCACCATAAATGAATTCTCCTATTTGGGTTAGACAATATTGATAGTTTGGCTTAGCAGGTAAAGCTTTTCTTCCCACTATTTTCCTTAGAATCAAAGTTTATCGATCAAAAAAGACAACCATAGCCTATTATAATAATCCCAATTCTTTTCATGGTTATGCACCATAAACACATTCTCCTTGTAGGATACATAATACTGATGCCTTTGTTTTACATGAAAAGCTTTTTTTCCTCTATTTTCATTAGAATCAAAGTTCATCCATCAAAAGAGACAAGCTTCGATTCCTATGATAATCTCCATTATTTTCATGATTCCACCATAAACACATTCTCCTCACTGAGATACATGATATCAATGTTTAAGTTTCGCAAGAAAAGTTTTTTTCCTCCATTCTCCTTTAAATCAAACTTCATTCATCAAAAGATACAAATATGGATTCTTTTAACCATCTTTATTCTTTTCATGATTGGGCACTATAAACACATTCTCCTCATTGAGGTACATGATACTGATGCTTTTTTTTGCAGGAAATGCTTTTTTTTCCTCTATTTTCCCTAAAATAAATATTTGTTCACCAAAAGAGATAAACATGGATTCTTGTATTAATCTTTATTTTTCTCATGATTCAGCACCATAGACATATTCTCCTTAAGGATACATCATATCGATGCTTTGGTTTTGCAAGAAAAGCTCTTCTTTCTTCCATTTTCCTCAGAATCAAAGTTTATCTCTCAAAAAAAAAAACATGGATTCTTGCAATAATCTCCATTATTTTCATCATTCGCCACCTTAAATGCATTCCCTTCATTGGGATACATGATGTTGATGCTTCGATTTTGCAAGAAAAGCTTTTTTTTTCCTCCAATTTCCTTAGAATCAATGTTTATTTATTAAAAGAGACAACATGGATTCTTATAATAATTTCCATTCTTCTAATTATTGGAGCGCAACAAACATATTATCCTTGTTGGGATGCATGGTATCGATGCTTATGTTTTGCAAGAAAAGCTTTTCTTTCCTCCATTTTCTTTAGAAGCAAAATTCATTCATCAACAGTAACAAAACTAGTAATAATCTCCATTGTTTTCATGATTTGGCACCATAAACACTTTTTGTTCTTTAGGATAGATGATATTAATGTTTTGGTTTTGCAAGAAAAGCTTTTCTTTCTTCCATTTTCCTTAGAATCAAAGTTCATTTGCCAAAAGAAATAATTATCGATTCCTATAAAAATCTCCATTATTTTCTTGATTCGACACCATAAATGCACTCTCCTCATTAGGATATGTGGTATTTATGCTTTAGTTTTATAGGAAAACCATTTATTTCCTGTATTTTTCTTACAATCAAGGTTCACTCGTCAAAAAAGACAAACATGGATTCTTGTAATAATCTCCATTATTTTCATGATTCGTCGCCATAAATGCATTCTTCTCATTGGGATACATAATATCGATGCTTTGGTTTTATACGAAAAGCTTTTTTTTCCTCTGTTTTCCTTAAAATCAATGTTTATCCATCAAAAGAGACAAACATGGATTCTTGTAATAATCTCTATTCTTCTCATGATTCAACACCATAAACACGTTCTCCTTATTGGGATACACGATATTAAATTTATCTATTAAAAGACATAAACTTGGATACTTGTAATAATAATCTCCATTTTTTTCATGGTTGGGCACCATAAGCGTATTCTCCTCGTTGGGATACATAATAGTAGTGTTTTTTTTGCAAGAAAAGTTTTTCTTTCTTACATTTGCCTCAGAATCAAAGTTCATCTATTAAAAGAGAAACATGGATTGTTGTAATAATTTGCATTACTTTCATGATTCAACACCATAAACACATTCTCCTCATTGGGGTACATGCTATTAATTCTCTGGTTTCATAGGAAAAGCTTTTCTTTCCCTCATCTTCCTTAGAATGAAAATTCATCTATCAATAGAGGTAAGCATTTTTCTTGTGATAATCTCCATTTTTTTTATTCTTCAACACCGTAAAACACTTTCCTCTTTATCATATGTGATGTTGATGCATTTGTTTTGTAGGAAAAGCTTTTTTTTCCTTATTTTCCTTAGAATCAATGTCGATCCTCTAAAAGAGACAAACATAGAATCCTACTATAATCTCTATTTTTTTCATGATTCGTCATCATAAACCCATTCTCTTCTTTGGGATAAAAAATATTGATGGTTTGGTTTCGTAAGAAAAGCTTTCGTTCCCTCTGTTTTCCTTAGAATCAAAGTTTGTCCATCAAAATAGGAAAACATAATTTTTTATAATAATCCCAGTTCTTTTCATGACTGGGTACCATAAGCATGTTCTCCTTATTGGGTTACACAATATTGATGCTTTT
>JBBYHO010007946.1:0-13665 GCA_038382025.1 Adansonia gregorii
AGAAAAGCTTTTCTCTCCCCCATTTTCCTTATAATTAATGATCATCCATGAAATGAGACAAACTTGGATACTCATAACAATCTCCATTATTTTTGTTATGGGCACTACAATCATGTTCTCCATATTGGGATACAACATATTGATGCTTTGGATTTACAAGAAAAGATTTTCTTTCCACCATTTTTGTTATAATTAAAGTTTGTCAATCAAATGAGTCAAACTTGGATCCTTACAATAATGTACATTCTTTTTTCGATTAGGCACTACCATCATGCTCTCCACATTAGGATACATGATATTGATGCTATGGATTTGCAAGCAAAGCTTTTTTTTTCCACCATTTTCCTTGTAATTAATGGTCATCCATGAGATGAGACAAACTTGGATACTCGCAATAATCTCCATTGTTTTTGTTATGGGCACTGTAATCATGTTCTCCATATTGGGATGCAGAATACTGATGCTTTGGATTTGCAAGAAAAGCTTTTCTTTCCACTATTTTCGTTATAATTAAAGTTTCTCAATCAAATGAGTCAAACTTGGATCCTCATAACAATGTGTATCTTTTTTCTGATTAGGCACTACAATCATGCTCTCCACACTGGGATACACGATATTAATGCTTTAGATTTGCAAGAAAAGCTTTTTTTCCACCATTTTCCTTGTTATCAAAGTTCCTCCATTAAATGAGACAAACTTGGATACTCATTATAATCTTCATTCTTATTGTTATTGGCACTACAGCCATGTTCTCCACATTGGGATACATGATACTAATGCTTTGGATTTGCAAGAAAAACTTTTCTTTCCACCATTTTCCTTATAATCAAAGTTCATCCATGAAATGAGTTAAACTTGGATTCTCATAATGATCTCCATTCTTTATGTTAATGCCAAAACAATAAAGTTCTCCACATTAAGATACAAGATATGGATGATTTGGTTCGACAAGAAAACTTTTCTTTCCACCATTTTCCTTATGATTAAAGTTTGTCAATCAAATGAGTCAAACTTGGATTCTTGTACTAATCTACATTCTTTTTATGATTAGGCACTACAATCAGGCTCTCCACTTTGGATACACGATATTGATGGTTTAGATTTGCAAGAAAAGCTTCCCTTCCACCATTTTCTGTATAATCAAAGCTCATCCGTGAAATGAGTAAAACTTGGATTCTCATAATAATCTCCCTTTTTTTGGTTATTGGGCACTAAAATAATGTTCACTGCATTTGGATACATAATTTGATGCTTTGGATTTGCAAGAAAGCTTTTCCTTCCAATATTTTCCTCATAATTAATGGCAATCTATGAAATGAGATGAACATGGATACTCATAATAATCTCCATTGCTTTTGTTATGGGTACAACAATCATGTCATCCACATTGAGATACACAATATTGATCCTTTGGTTTGGTAAGAAAAGCTTTTCTTCCCACCATTATCCTTATAATCAAAGTTCTCCACGAAACGAGACAAACTTTGATTCTCATAATAATCTCCATTCTTTTTGTTATTGGGTGCTAAATACATGATATTCTTTGGATTTGCAAGAAAAGCTTTTCTTTCCACCGTTTTCCATATAATTAAAGTTTTTCAATCAAATGAGTCAAACTTGGATCCTCGTAATAATGTACATTCTTTTTTTGATTAGGCACTACAATCATGCTCTCCACATTGGGATACACAATATTGATGCTTTGGATTTACAAGAAAAACGTTTCTTTCCACCATTCTCCTTATAAGTAATGGTCATCCATGAAATGAGACAAACTTTGATACTCATAATAATGTCCATTATTTTTGTTATAGGCCCTGCAATCATGTTCTCCATATTAGGATACATAATTTTGATGCTTTGGATTTGCAAGAAAAGCTTTTCTTTCAACCATTTTCATTATAAGTAAAGTTTGTCAATCAAATGAGTCAACTTGGATCCTCATAACAATGTACATTTCTTTTCTGATTAGGCACTACAATCATGCTCTCCACATTGGGATACACGATATTGATGCTTTAGATTTGCAAGAAAAGCTTTTTTTCCACCATTTTCCCTATAATCAAAACTCCTCCCTTAAATAAGACAAACTTGGATACTCATTATAATCTCCATTCTTGTTGTTATTGGCACTACAGCCATGTTCTCTACATTGAGATACACGATATTAATGCTTTGGATTTGCAAGAAAAACTTTTCTTTCCACCATTTTCCTTATAAACAAAGTTCATCCATGAAATGAGTTAAACTTGGATTCTCAAAATGGTCTCCATTTTTTATTTTAGTGGCACAACAATAGAGTTCTCTACATTAGGATACACGATATAGACGATTTGGTTTGGCAAGACTACTTTTTTTCCACCATTTTCCTTATAATTAAACTTTGTCAATCAAATGAGTCAAACTTGGATTCTCGTACTAATCTACATTCTTTTTGTAATTGGGCACTACAACCATGCTCTCCACATTCAGATACATGATATTGATGTTTTAGGTTTGCATGAAAAGCTTCTCTTCCACTATTTTTCTTATAATCAAAGCTCGTTCATGAAATGAGTCAAACTTGGATTCTCATAATAATCTCTATTCTTTTTGTCATTGGGCACTGCAATCATGTTCACTCCATTGGGATACACAATATTATTGCTTTGGATTTTCAAGAAAGCTTTTCCTTCCACCATTTTCCTCATAATTAATGGCAATCCATGAAATGAGATAAACTTGAATACTCATAATAATCTCCATTGTTTTTGGTATGCGCACTACAATCATGTCATCCACATTGAGATACATGATATTGATCCTTTGGTTTAGCAAGAAAAGCTTTTCTTTCCACCATTATCCTTATAATCAAAGTTTATTCGCATAACGAGATAAACATTGATTCTTATAATAATCTTCATTCTTTTTGTTATTGGGTGCTACAATCATATTCACCGCATTGGGATACACGATATTGATGCTTTGGATTTGCAAGAAAAGTTTTTCCTTCCACCATTTTCCTTATAAATAAAGTTTGTCAATCAAATGAGTCAAACTTGGATTCTCGTAGTAATCTACATTCTTTTTGTGATTGGGCACTACAATCATTCTCTCTGCATTAGGATACATGATATTGATGCTTTAGATTTGCAAAAACAGCTTTTCCTTCCACCATTTTCCTTATAATTAATGGTCATCCATGAAATAAGACAAACTTGGATATTCATAATAACCTCCACTGTTTTTGTTATTGGCATGACAATCATGTTCTCCATATAAGGATACACGATACTGATACTTTGGATTTGCAAGAAAAGCTTTTCCCTCCACCATTTTTGTTATAATTAAAGTTTGTCAATCAAATGAGTCAAGCTCGGATCCTCGTAATAATGTACATTCTTTTTCTGATTAGGCACTACAATCATACTTTCCACATTGGGATACATGATATTGATGCTTTATATTTGCAAGAAAACCTTTTTTCCACCATTTTCCTCATAATCAAAGCTCTTCCATTAAATGAGACAAACTTGGATACTTATTATAATCTTCATTCTTGCTGTTATTGGCACTACAGCCATGTTCTCCACATTGGGGTACACGATATTAATGCTTTGGATTTGTAAGAAAAACTTTTCTTTCTACCATTTTTTATAATAAAAGTTCATCCGTGAAATGAGTTAAACTTGGATTCTCATAATGATCTCCATTCTCTATGTTAGTGCCACAACAATAAAGTTTTCCACATTGGGATACACGATATGGACGATTTGGCTTGGCGTGAAAACGTTTTTCCACCATTTTCCTTATAATTAAAGTTTGTCAATCAAATGATTCAAACTTGGATTCTCGTAATAATCTACATTTTTTTATGATTGGGTGCTACAATCATGCTTTCCACATTGGGATACCCCATATTGATGTTTTAGATTTGCAAGAAAAGCTACTCTTCCACCATTCTCCTTATAATCAAAGCTCATCCATGAAATGATTCAAACTTGGATTCTTATAATAATCTCCATTCTTTTTGTTATTGGGCACTACAATCATGTTCACTACATTGGGATATAAATATTGATGCTTTGGATTTGCAAGAAAGCTTTTCCTTCCACCATTTTCTTCATAATTAATAGTAATCCATGAAATGAGTCAAACTTGGATTCTCATAATAATCTCCATTGTTTTTGTTATGGGCACTACAATCATGTCATCCACATTGAGATACATGATATTGATCCTTTGGTTTATGAAGAAAAGCTTTTCTTTCCACCATTATCCTTATAATCGAAGTTTATTCACGAAATAAGATAAACTTTGATTCTCATAATAATCTCCATTCTGTTTGTTATTTGGTGCTACAATCATGTTCACCGTATTGGGATACACGATATTGATGCTTTGGATTTGCAAGAAAAGCTTTTATTTCCACTATTTCCATTATAATTACAGTTTGTCAATCGAATGAGCCAAACTTGGATTCTCGTAGTAATCTACATTTTTTTGTGATTGGGCACTACAATCATGCTCTCCATATTGGGATACACGATATTGATGCTTAGATTTGTGAGAAAAGCTTTTCTTTCCACCACTTTCCTTATATTTAATGGTCATCCATGAAATGAGACAAACTTGGATACTTCAAATAATCTCCATTGTTTTTGTTATGGGCACTGTAGTTATGTTCTTCATATTAGGATAGACAATATTGATGCTTTGGTTTGGAAAGAAAGCTTTTATTTCCACCATTTTCCTTAAAATTAAAGTTCATCTGTTAAATGAGACAAATTTGGATATTCATTATAATCTCTATTCTTGTTGTTATTGGCACTACAATCATGTTTTCAGCATTGGGATGCACGATATTGAAGCTTCGGATTTGCAAGAAAAGCTTTTCTTTTCACCATTTTCCTTTTAATCAATGGTCATCCATAAAATGAGACAAACTCGGATACTCATAATAATCTCCACGGTTATTGTTATAAGCACTACAATCATGTTCTCCACATTGGAATACACGATATTGATGCTTTAGATTAGCAAGAAAAGCTTTTCTTTCCACCATTTTCCTTATAATTAACAGTCATCCATGGAATGAGATGAACTTGGATGCTTTTAATAATCTCCATTGCTTAATTTATGGGCACTACAATCATGATTTCCACATTGGGATACATGATATTGATGCTTTGGTTTGGAAAGAAAAGCTTTTCTTTCCACCATTTTCCATATAATTATAAGTTTATCCATTAAATGAGATAAACTTAGATACTTATTACAACCTCCATTGCTGCTATTGGCACTACAATCATGTTTTTAACATTGGGATGCACGATATTGATGCTTTGGATTTGCAAGAAGGCTTTTCTTTCCACCACATTGCTTATAATTAATGGTCAAGTATGAAATGAGACAAACCTTGATACTCACAATATTCTCCTTGTTTTTGTTATGGGCACTATAATTATGTTGTCCATATTAGGCTACACGATATTGAAGCCTAGGTTTGGCAAGAAAGCTTTTCTTTCCACCATTTTCCATATAATTAAAGTTTATCTGTTCAAAGAGACAAACTTGGATACTCATTATAATTTCCATTCCTGTTGTCATTGGCACTACAATCATGTTCTCCATTCCTGTTGTCATTAGCACTACGATATTGATGCTTTGGATTTGCAAAAAAGCTTTTCTTTCTACCATTTTCCTTATAATTAATGGCCATCAATGAAATGAGATAAACCTGTGTACTTGTAGAAATCTCTATTGTTTATGTTATAGGTGCTACAATCATGTTCTCCATATTGGATGCATGATATTGATGCTTTGGATCTATAAGAAAAGCCTTTCTTTCCACCATTTTCCTTAAAATTAATGTTCATCCATGAAATGAGACAAACTTGGATACTCATAATAATCTCCATTGCCTTCGTTATTCGCACAACAATCATATTCTCCTCATTGGGATATACGATATTGATACTTTAGATTTGCAAGGAAAGCTTTTCTTTCCACTATTTTCCTTATAATTAAAGTTTGTTTATGAAATAAGTTAAGCTTGTATACTTATTATAATCTCCATGGTTATCATTGTAGGCACTACAATCATGTTCTCCTCATTAGGCTACAATCCAAGAAAAGCTTTTTCTTCCACCATTTTCCTTATAATTAAAGTTCATCTATGAAATGAGTTAAGCTTGGATACTTATTATAATCTTGGATACTTATTATAACCTCCATTGTTATTATTATAGGCACTACAATCATGTTTTCCACATTGGGATACACGATATTAATGCTTTGGATTTGTAAGAAAGCTTTTCTTTCCTTTATTCTCCTCATAAAATACTCATCCATGAAATGAGACAAACTTGGATACTCATAACAATCTCCATTGTTTTTGTTATGGGCACTACAATCGTATTCTCCACCTTGGGATACACGATATTGATGCTTTGGTTTGGCAAGAAAAGCTTTTCTTTCCACCATTTTCCTTATAATCAAAGTTCATCTGCGAAATGAGATAAACTTGGATTCTTATAATAATCTCCATTCCTTTTGTTATTAGGCAAAACAATGATTTTTTACTCATTGGTATACATGGTATTGATGCTTTAGGTTTGCAAAAGAAGCTTTTCTTTCCACCATTTTCCTTATAACCAAAGTTCATCCATGAAATGAGTTAAACTTGGATTCTCATAATAATCTCTATTCTTTATTTTAGTGGCACTCTAATCATATTCTCCGCATAGGGATACATGATATTGATGCATTGGTTTGGCAAGGAAAGCTTTTCTTTCCACCATTTTCCTTATAATTAAAGTTTATCCGTTAAATATGACAAACTCAGATACTGAGTATAATCTCTATTCTTATTGCTATTGGCCCTACAATCATGTTTCCAGTATTAAGACACATGATACTGATGCTTTGAATTTGCAAGAAAAGCTTTTCTTTCCACCATTTTCCTTATAATTAATGGTCATCCTTGAAATAAGACAAACTTAGATACTTGTAATAATCTCCATTGTTTTTGTTATGGATGCTACAATCATGTTCTCCATAGTGGGATACACGATATTGATGCTTTGGTTTGGCAAGAAACCTTTTCTTCCCACTATTTTCCTTGAAGTGCATCCATCAAATGAGATAAACTTGTATACTCATTATAATCTCCATTCTTATTGTTATTGGCACTATAATCATGTTTCCAGCATTAGAACACATGGTATTAATGCTTTGGATTTGCAAGAAAAGCTTTTCTTTCCATGATTTTTTGTATAATTAATGGTCATCCTTGAAATGAGACAAAATTGGATACCCATAATAATCTCCATTGTTTTTGTTATGGGCACTACAACCATGTTCTCCACATTAGGATACACGTTATTGATGCTTTGGATTTGCAAGCAAAGCTTTTCTTTCCACCATCTTCCTTATAATTAAAGTTTGTCAATCAAATAAGCTAAGCCTAAATTCTCGTAATAATCTATTTTCTTTTATTGACTGGGCACTAATCATGTTCTCCTCATTGGGATACACAATAATGATGCTTTGGATTTGTAAGAAAAGCTTTTCTTTCCACCATTTCTCTTCTAACTAAAGTTCATCTATGAAATGAGTTAAACTTGGATTCTCATAATAATCTCCATTCTTTATGTTAATGGCACTATAATCAAGTTCTCCACATCGGGATACACAAAATTGATGCTTTTGTTTGGCAAGAAAAGCTTTTCTTTCCACCATTTTTCTTATAATTAAAGTTCATTCGTTAAATCTGACAAACATGGATACTCATCATAATGTCCATTCCTGTTGGTATTAGCACTACAATCATATTCTACACATTGGGATGCACGATATTGATGCTTTGGATTGCAAGAAAAGCTTTTCTTTCCATAATTTTCCTTATAATTAAAGTTTGTTAATCAAATGAGCTAAGCTTGGATTCCCATAATAATCTACATTCTTTTTTGTGATTGGGCACTACAATCAAGCTCTCTACACTAGTATACACGATATTGATGCTTTGGATTTGCAAGGAAAGCTTTTTTTTCCACTATTTTCCTTATAATTAAAGTTCATCTATGAAATGAGTTAAGCTTATATACTTATTATAATCTCCATGGTTATCATTGTAGGCACTACAATCATGTTCTCCTCATTAGGATACAATCCAAGAAAAGCTTTTTCTTCCACCATTTTCCTTATAATTAAAGTTTATCTATGAAATGAGTTAAGCTTGGATGCTTATTATAATCTCCATGGCTATTATTATAGGCACTATAATCATGTTCTCCACATTGGGATACACGATATTGATGCTTTGGATTTGTAAGAAAGCTTTTCTTTCCTCTATTCTCCTTATAATTAATACTCATCGATGAAATAAGACAAACTTGGATACTCAACAATCTCCATTGTTTTCGTTATGCGCACTACAATCGTATTCTCTACCTTGGGATACACGATATTAATGCTTTGGTTTGGAAAAAAAAGCTTTTTTTCCACCATTTTCCTTATAACCAAAGTTCATTTATGAAATGAGATAAACTTGGATTCTTATAATAATCTCCATTCCTTTTGTTATTAGGCATAACAATGATTTTTTACTCATTGGGATACATGATATTGATGCTTTAGGTTTGCAAAAGAAGCTTTTCTTTCCGCCATTTTCCTTATAACCAAAGTTCATCCGTGAAATGAGTTAAACTTGGATTCTCATAATAATCTCCATTCTTTATTTTACTGGCACTATAATCATGTTCTCCACATAAGGATACATGATATTGATGCATTGGTTTGGCAAGGAAAGCTTTTCTTTCCACCATTTTCCTTATAATTAAAGTTTATTCATTAAATATGACAAACTCAAATACTCAGTATAATCTCTATTCTTATTGCTATTGGCTCTACAATCATGTTTCCAGTATTAAGACACATGATACTGATGCTTTGAATTTGCAAGAAAAGCCTTTCTTTCCACCATTTTCCTTATAATTAATGGTCATCCTTGAAATGAGACAAACTTAGATACTTGTAATAATCTCCATTGTTTTTGTTATGGATGCTACAATCATGTTCTCCATAGTGGGATACACGATATTGATGCTTTGGTTTGGCAAGAAACCTTTTCTTCCTACTATTTTCCTTGAAGTGCATCCATCAAATGAGACAAACTTGTATACTCATTATAATCTCCATTCTTGTTGTTATTGGCACTATAATCATGTTTCCAGCATTAGAACACATGGTATTAATGCTTTGGATTTGGAAGAAAACCTTTTCTTTTCATGATTTTTTGTATAATTAATGGTCATCCTTGAAATGAGACAAAATTGGATACCCACAATAATCTCCATTGTTTTTGTTATGGGTACTACAACCATGTTCTCCAGATTGGGATACACGTTATTGATGCTTTGGATTTGTAAGAAAAGCTTTTCTTTCCACCATCTTCCTTATAATTAAAGTTTGTCAATCAAATGAGCTAAACCTAGATTCTCGTAATAATCTACTTTTTTTTATTGACTGGGCATTACAGTCATGTTCTCCTCATTGGGATACACAATATTGATGCTTTGGATTTGCAAGAAAAGCTTTTCTTTCCACCATTTTCCTTCTAACTAAAGTTCATCTATGAAATAAGTTAAACTTAGATTCTTATAATAATCTCCATTCTTTATGTTGGTGGTACTATAATCAAGTTCTCCACATTGGGATACACAAAATTGATGCTTTTGTTTGGCAAGAAAAGCTTTTCTTTCCACGATTTTTCTTATAATTAAAGTTCATTCGTTAAATCTGACAAACTTGGATACTCATCATAATCTCCATTCCTGTTGCTATTAGCACTAAAATCATATTCTACAAATTAGGATGCACGATATTGATGCTTTGGATTGCAAGAAAAGCTTTTCTTTCCATAATTTTCCTTATAATTAAAGTTTGTCAATCAAATGAGCTAAGCTTGGATTCCCATAATAATCTACATTCTTTTTTGTGATTGGGCACTACAATCAAGCTCTCCACACTAGGGTACATGATATTAATGCTTTAGATTTGCAAGAAAAGCCTTTCGTTCCACCATTTTCCTTATAGTCAAAGTTCATCCGTGAAATAAGTTAAATTTAGATTCTCATCATAATCTCCATTCTTTTATATATTAGGCACTACATTCATGTTCACTGCATTGGGATACACAATATTGATGCTTTGATTTGGGAATAAAAGCTTTTCTTCCCACCATTTTCCTTATTATTAAAGTTCATCCATGAAATGAGGCAAACTTGGATACTCATAATTATCTCCATTCCCTTTTTTGTGAGCCCTACAATCATTTTCATCTCTTTGGGATACATGATATTAATGCTTCAATTTAGCAAGAAAAGCTTCTCTTTCCACCATTTTCTTTATAATTAAAGTTTATTCGTTAAATGTGACAAACTTTGATACTCATTGTAATCTCCATTCTGGTTATTATTGGCACTACATTCATGTTCTCCACATTGGGATACATGACATTCATGCTTTGGATTTGCTAGAAAAGCCTTTCGTTACACCATTTTCCTTATAATTGATAGTCGTCCATGAAATGAGACATGCATGGATAGTCGTAAAGTCTCAATTCTTTTTGTTATGGGTAGTGCAATCATGTTATCCTCATTGCAATAGATGATATTAATACTTTGGATTTGCAAGAAAAGTTTTTCTTTCCACCATCTTCCTTATAATTAAAGTGTGTCAATCAAATGAGTTAAACATGGACTCCCATAATAATCTATATTCTTTTATTGATTGGGCACTACAATCATGCTCTCCACATTAGGATACACAGTATTGACACTTTAGATTTACAGGAAGGCTTTTTTATCACCATTTTCCTTATAATCAAAGTCTATCCACTAAACGAGTCAAACTTAGATTCTCATAATAATCTCCGTTCTTTTTGTTATTGGGCACTACAATCACGTTCACTGCATTGGGATACACAATATTGATGCTTTGATTTGGCAAGAAAAGCTTTTCTTCCCAACATTTTCCTTATTATTAAAGTTCATTCATTAAATCAGACAAACTTGGATGCTCATAATAATCTGATGGAGATCAACTTGCACAAACACCTATTTCCAACCATTCTTATGATCCTTTGCAAGGAAATGAAAGTCTTATGATCTTTTGCAAGGAATTGGAGGTCCAATGATGAGGGCAAAGACTAAACGCATGGAGCAAGCTTTATCAGGACTAATCATAGAAATGCAAGCAAATGAGGCTATTCAAAATAAATTAGATGCATTACTAAGATTGATCACTTTTCTACATTGTGTTGAGGCTAAAAAGAAAACATGAATAAAGCTTGGAGCCCAAATCACATGTCCAAGATGAATAGAGCCCAATTTGCATATAGTTAGGGGCCTATAGATTAGGATGTTAGATTTTTTAATTTTTTTTGACTTTTCATGTTTTTAATTTATTTAGATAATTCCTAATTAGATTAGGATAAAGAGTAAACTTTATCTTTATTGATTATGATTGTATTTAGGATTTTAAGTTGTTTAGATAAGCCCTAATTAGATTAGGATTAGGAATAAACTTTTCCTTATTGATTAGGATTTCCTTGTTCAATTAGGGCTCTACAAATTCATGGCCTATATAAGGGAATCTTATTCATGTAATTCAGTAGATCTGAATAGAAAAAAATACTTAAGAGTTTTTTCACTTTCTGAGAACTTCTTCTTTGTTCTTTAAACAAGAACTCAATTTGATCTTTTCAGGGTAACTTGTGGAGACCAAAATTGTTTTAACTTTGGTTCTAATTAGCAAGTTTGATTGGGTTCAAGTTCTCTTTGCTTAACTTTGAAGATGATCCTAGGGTTTTAATTCCATCCAATTGGGTTTTAGTTTATGTTTTCATCATAAGGTTCGCATTATTTGGCGTCAAAGCTTTAGTTCTCGAAAGTCAGGTGTAATCTATCTAATGCGAACCTTAGGATGAAACACAAACTAAAACCGGATTGGGATGAATTAGAACCCTAGGATCGCCTTCAAAGTCAAGCAAAGAGAACTTGACCCCAATCAAACCTACTGATTAGAACCAAAGTTATAACAATTTTGATCGCCACAAGTTACCCTGATAAGATCAAATTGAGTTCTTGTTTAAAGAATAAAGAAGAAGTTCTCACAAAGTGAAAAAACTCTTAAGTATTTTTTTATATTCAAATCTGCTGAATTACATGAATAAGGCTCCCTTAAATAGGCCACAAATTCGTAGAGCCCTAACTGAACAAGGAAATCTTAATAAATAAGGAAAAGTTTATTCCTAATCCTAACCTGATAAGGACTTATCTAAACAACTTAAAATCTTAAACATAATCCTAATCAATAAAGATAAAGTCTACCCCTTATCATAATCTAATTAGGAATTTATCTAAATAAATTAAAAATATGAAAACTAAAAAAAAAAATCAAAAAATCAAAAATCCTAATCTATAGGCCCATTAATACATGCATATTGGGCTCCATACATCTTGGACATGTGAATTAGGCTCCAAGCTTTATTCATCTTTTCTTTTTAGCTTCAACATAATGTAGAAAAAGTGATCAATCTTGGCAATGGATCTAGTTCATTTTGAATAGCCTCTTTTATTTGCATTTCCATGATTAGTCCTTGCAAAGCTTGCTCCATGCATTTAGTCTTTGGCCTATTCATTAGACCTCTAATTCCTTGCAAAGGATCATAAGAATGGTTAGAAATAGACGTTTGTGCAAGTTGATATCTATCATTCCCTCCCTTCTCGAAAGGATTCATCCTCGAATCACCTATATCATACAAAGATAAATTAGTGATGTTAAAGGTAGCACTCACATTACCATAGCTGCTTGGGAAATCTAACTTATAGGCATTGTCTTTAATCCTTTCCAACACTTAAAAAGTTCTATCTCCTCTAGGTTGTAACTTAGATTTCCTTTAAGCAGGAAACCTCTCCTTACACAAATAAACCCAGACCTAATCTCCAAGTTTGAAGACAACCTTAACACGCCCCTTATTGGTTTGCCTTGCATATTGCTCATTCTTTTTATCGATGTTAGCTCGAACCTTGGCATGCAAATCCCTAATAAAATCTACCTTTTTCTTACCATCCAAATTACTCTCGTTATAATACGATTCCTCCTCTTCCTCCTCTTCAACCATATGTTTTCAAGAGGATCTAGGATTGGATAGGGACTCTAAATCATCTAACCTTATGTTTAAAAGCTTGAATTGGTCTTCGATAGCCTTTACAAACAACTTGATATCGGTTTCAGTATTATCTCCTCCACTACTCATGTTTTAAACCTGCAAAATTCATTAGGAATAAAATAGATTGGTTTTCCTTAGACACTCCCTTATGTGTTTACACTCGAGATTAGTAACTTAACCACTTATGCTTTACTCAATTTTGGCTTTTCTCTATGATATTCTCACCTCTCTTGCCTTTTACCACTTAACTTTCCCTTACGAGCCCTTCAAAAAGAACTTTACAAATGATCCGACCAAAACAACAAGCAACAATAAAGTTATTATAACTTTGATTAATCAGATCAACAAGTGAAATCAACAAGAATTATGAAAGAAACAAAATTAGCAAGAAATATCAAGGGAAGAGAAATCAATGAAGAGGAACAAAGAGTTCTTTGTATGATATGAAT